>JAOBYE010023681.1:0-22970 GCA_025403585.1 Parazoanthus swiftii | reverse complement strand
GCTCTTTCCATATCTGTCATTTACAGAGCGAGAACATCAGGTTTTAACTAAATAAAAAAACGTGAGAAAGGTCTATAATGAGACGAATGAAAGGGTTCTATTTTCTATCCTGTTAGGATTATACTTCCATCAAGCTTTCATTGGTTACAAACCAACGAAAACCAGATCGATATAAGCAGAGATGAAATCAGTCTCATTCCAGGTTTCTGATAAAAAGAATGCAAGCGAGACTTATGACATGTGATTTTCATTTCTGCTAGTGTCCCCAATTAGTAAGGCACAAGTGCCCGGTTACCAGAGTGATGATACGTCAATGGATTTATTTTTATCATGTTCTATCTCCTTGAAGGGTCTGTATGGGATTAAATGATAGCTCATAATCGCCCAACATTTTAACTGATAACTGATTTTTAGGCGAAAATTTAGCTGATAACTGATACCGAGGTACCCTAATCCAGACTCCCTTCTTGGGTTGAACAACACCAATTTCTCCTTCCATCGCAAGTGAAAAACACGTTTAAAATGTGTAAACATAAACACAAAGGATATTTAGTTTAAAAAAGCCTAAATCTCAACCCGTGTTAATCGTTTGTTTGAATGCGTTAAAAATGCTAGCTGGATATTGGTTAAGATTAAGACTTAAATTAAAAAATCGACCAAACAAGTTGTGCGTAAGTGCAATCTTGATAGTGGGAAGTTTCCATGACGACATTCCTCTGTTACACTGACTACCAGAATCCAGGATACGAATTAAGGATTTTGTTTGACCTACAAATTTCTATCTTTGCTTTGGGAGATTAGAATACTCCCATAATTACGTCCTTTTTGAAATTTATAAGCTTTTGGACTTTATAAATTTTGGCCTACAAATCTGAAACTTCGTGCCACTTTTCAGCATTTGCAGGACCTTAATTCGCACTTTGCAATCCTTCACAAAAGGCTGTTCTTATTCAATGTTCCCAAACAATAACCTTAGTAAGAGAACTAAAGCAGTCACAAAAAGGGTTCAGGTAGTGGTAGGAAAGTGACGACATAATGTAAAGCTCCCCTCTATGGTTCCCGTCTTTTAGCCCCGAAATTTTGTTACTAACACCAACAATGACACGGTACTCTTGTGATACATTACAGCATATACAAAACAATCTTTGCAATAAGAGTACGCAAACGAAACGTTCTTGTAAAAGGCCCCTTTTTCACTAGCAATTCTTGCTGCAATTCCCATTGCGATATTTCTTGCCGCACTCGCGCTGTTACTTCCAAAAACACATGTAACGTCACTGCAATTTCCTTGCTCTTGAAAGCCAGGAAGCTTGCAAGGTTTTGCATAATCTCAAAACTTGATACAACGTGGCAGCGAGACCAATTGCAGTGGAAATCGGGACAAAAACTGCATCAAATTTCAGCTAGTGTAAACGGACCTCGAGGTAGTTGTTCAGAAAACGCAGTTATCCGCTCAAAACAACAGTGTAAGCTATTCGGTATGTGCTGTGTTCAACGATATACCATCCATCTACGATAGTTGCTGTGGCTATGGTGGTCTCACTGCTGTAACCCACAAAGATTTTATAGATGCCTAGGTGACGACACACTGCGCTGTGTGCATTGCTTACTAACATATTACCCACATTTTAGGTCAAAAAGTCAGAGTTCCGTCCTTACGCCAAAAGGTATCTCACAAAATATCCATTTTTACTAACTAACCTATATAATATTACGTAAACGTTTGCATTAGGACTACTAAATTATCATACTGGTATTAAGGAGCAATCCTTTACATGCAGTAAAAACGTAGCTGCTATTGGCTATCACTGTTTAGGGTTGCTTTGGTTCTTGATGGTTAGGTCATACACGAAGTTGTGGGTTACTGGTATTGGTTTTGAAAAAAAACATCCAATTGCATCGTTCCTTTGAGCAACTGTGTGATCGTCTATCACATGTATTATATCTACAGTGACATACTGTATTAAGATAACTAAACGTCACAGCTGTTCATTGTAAACTGAATTTGAAAGAAATTGTTTGATTGCAGACTTACAATATAAACACATAGAACCAACACTGCTTCGGTATCTTTCAATTTATTATTTTGTATAAATTCCCATTTACAATTGTCTACCCAACAATCAATGTCTCCCCCGACACCCATTTAATTTAACATCTTGTTTAAGTATTTGTTTTTCTTCTGTCATTCAAAAATAAACGCATTGATTTAGATTCCAAAAAAATAACGATTTCCCAAAAATAACTGCCCCGCTAATTTGAGTTAACATTATAACAGAAACAATTCAATTTGGCATGAAAATAAACCATGTAAAAATATATTCCTTATGTGTAAACTATTTTATAAAGAACCTCTACGTTTCAATATTTTCTTGTGTTCTTTTCTTTCTTCAAAAATTGAAGTGCGAACCATGATAAAGGGACATTTTCAAATTCTAGACAACCAGCTCAAACTCATGGACAAAACAATTCTTCTTAAAGAACAAAGTTTAGCCTTATACTCACAGTAAACATACATTTGACACACTCTGCCCTTAACCCTTAAAAGCATAGGGGAATATTTGGAGTTTTTCTTTTCACACTTGCTGTACCAGCTGTAGTTTGACAGTACACAAATTGTTTGACAACTACTGGATGAAGAAAAATTGAAATTTCTGAGTTAGATGTTTCAAGATTCTAGCCAGTGAAAAGACGTTTTCTAACTGTTTCTTATAATTAAGCAAAGTAATAGCAAAAAATTAAAAAAGAAACTCGAAGATAACGTCCAATATGGTGGATTTACACGTGGCTCGATTGCAATAGTAATTAATTGCCTGGTAACTGTTACCATAGAACGAACAGTAGACAGTTATCCTACTGTGAGTCAAGTGTCATACTCCTTTAACTCGATTGTTTTAAAAAACATGGGAAGCCCAAAAAACTCTCTTTATGCCTGTAAGGGTCAATAATGTTTTCAAGTCACTTTTAATGGTTTCACAGTAGTCCCAATTTCGATTAAAAAATGATTAATGCCAAATATTTAAATTTTCCAGGGAAATCCCAAATATAGTTAAGAATTTCATTGTTCGTTTTTCTGTTGCTAAAACAACTTAATCTTGCATTGTGCACCAAACCTGAAAGCTGCAGCATGCCAAGATGTCTTACATTTGAAAATATGAATTGCTTTCGATTGAAAGCGAAAACTTAGATATTTACAATTATTTCCAACTTTCATTTGATTCCTTTTCCTGTTTGAAAACGGATACATTTTTACTTATCTCTAAATGTGATTAGAGATAGACACAACTGATTGTCCAGCAACCAGATTAACGACACTTTTCTATTACCAGTCTGGCTGACCAAACCGTTCATTTCTCAGATGGAACACGGTGATTCAACACTCCTGAAACTACAAAAGGACTTGGTCCGTCTACCCAAACGGTCCCAGAAGGCAGTGCTCTAACGAATATTTTAGACAATTCATCATTTACAGTCTTCCCGACACTATTGTTTTTGCATACTGCATGTGACTTTATCTCATCCAAGAAACAATGCGATAAGGAAAACCCACTGTCCGAATCTCATCACGATTTGTACCCACTAATGACTGTGTATTGTTCGTGCTTGTAAGTGTAGCATTTGTAGCATTGCTTTCTGGGACCGTTTGGGTAGACGGTTCCAGTCCTACTTTCATTTCTGGAGTGGGGAATTATCGGAAAAGGTTGGGACTAGACTGCCCCTGCTAGCGGATTAGAGCTGCTTAAATCTTTCCGAAGAGCCGAGTGGCTCTTATCCAGGCACAGCCTGGTAACAAGCAATTCTAAAAGTCGACGTGACTCATCTGAGAACTGATTGATCAGGTCAGCTAGACTGCATGGTTAAATGGAGAGTGCCACAATTGTAACATATTCATAGCAATTCACTGTTAAACGTATATACAGCAAAGAAACAACTTATGAATATAGAGGGACACTACACACACACACACATGTACTAAACACGGGTTCAAATACAAATAATACTGCGACTTCCTATAACTCTCACATCTAAAATGGCAATTTCCTAATAAAAGTAAGATGATAAATATCCAGAAACTACATGTACATGCTTAAATAGGTTAGACAAAGCATTCAGTTTTAGTTCAAACTGACAAAAATCTAACCATACTAGCTGCAGGTGCAAAGAAAAAGCTCGACCCCTTTTGTGAATTTCTGCTAACAGAAACAAGATGTTTTCAACCTTTCCACTTTCCTGGGGAAACATGATCAAACTGCTCAATTTCTGGCTAGGAACGAATGACATCCTGATCAACACTCACTTATTCTAAACAGAATGATAGTCGGTCTACACAGGCTACCTTAGCAGTTTACAAATGGCAGGAGCTATTAGCTTTTTAACTTGCATAACGACGGTTATACGGTTATTATCATGGTTTGGCTAAGCAATTGAGCTTAGACAGATTGCGAAGAGTAACATAAAATCTACACAAAACATCACGTGCCAGAACTGGCAAAGACAAACGTACAAACTACAGCACTGCAGTAGCTAGATAAACTTGTATATTGCGATCAAACTTCAAAAGGTGCAGAGATATCTTTCCGATCGAGAGCTTGAAGTACCAATAGCTTTGCCAACATCAGCACGAGACGAAAAAACTGAACCTTCTCTGAAATGGTGAATGAGTTGACGGAAGAATCCAGTTAAAACAATTTGGTCAGTTTTGCAGCGTTGTTCTACTGATCCAAGGAGGTCTACTCTGTATGTCTGGTGTTCCCGTGTGTTCATCGATCTTGGTCAGTATTCAGGCCAATCTTTATCTTACTTGTTGTGATATGCCATAATCTGAGGACGAGGAGCGTAAGGCTTCAGTTGGCTGGCTGACGAGGGACTTTGGAGACCTATTCTCGGTAGCTTCACGATTTTTTCTTGTGCATTTGGTTGTTTTTGAATACGTAAGTTATCTTTTTAAGAACTGGAATTATCAAAAAATCAAGAGGATTTCGAATTGGCCTTTTAGGAAGCAAAATATTAACTTTTTGTAAAGTCTCCTTTGAAAGATAACGTTTATTTCTATTATTGGAAAAATTAAATTGCACTGAAAATTTTGAAAAAGCGTAGTATTTGAAAACGTATACGCGTTATTCTTTGCATGTCTCATAATTTTTAACAATTCTACTTTCCATTGTACCTTGTCAACTCTTGACAAAGAAGATTATTGACCTGTGCACTGATGACACTGATGGAAGTCGATGTTAGATTTGCATGCTTCAAGTACTCCATTCATCTAATACACCACAGCAGATGTCTGGTAAATGTTTGACTAGTATTAATATTAGTTAGCAATCTAGTTCTCAATGATGTTTCTTGCTGTAAGCGTTTATTTGAAGCAGGAGTTAGCTGGTAGTTAGTATTGTTCGGCCTTAGCTGTGTGATTACTGCAGATTACTTTAATATTAGTCGGACCACGCGTCCGTTGTCTGTTATCTTCTGCCATATTTAAAGCATTTATTGTTTCTAGCTCTTAAAACAAACTCAAAATCAAAACAAATTTACCAACTACATGTACAGCACTTTGCATACAAAAATAAAGAGTTTAAAGAATGATGTGCACCACACTTCAGTTCCCAACACCAAACATGTTTAAAAAATAAACCTTGAGTATTACTACAGCAATGCTTCAAATTACCAAGGGTCAACAGTGAACATGCACCATGCCACAGCAATTGTCACAGCAGACAGAATGACATACCACTCACCAGAGACGCAAATGATTATATGTTTGTTAAAGCATTACATGCACGTCTATTGTACTTTCCGAATGTTTATTTTTCTATTTGTCATAAATTGATGATTTAATGTACTTTAGTCGACTTTAATGGATTTATCTGAAGACTGTTTGTGCACATTACCAGTTTGGTTTTGTCAGCGGACAAGTGCTCCGACCTGGTTTCACTCAAGTTTAACTGTTTCTGTAGTTCTGCAGACCAAAACCAACAAGCAAGGGTGAGGAAAACATACTCTACTGACCTCCACTGTGTCGAACACACGATAAATGAACACAGGCGGTGCATGTGAGTTTTGCAAAAGACAGAAACACGAATGACATATATTAAAACCAAGGATGGGACAAAGTGACGAGTTTTCGTCCAATCCCAGACTACATCCATAAACTACTGTCCTGTGCGAAACGCAGATTTTGTATATGTCATCAAGTTTCAAAAATAGGGATTTGAGAACAGTTTTGTTGGTCATTATATTTTATAACACATATATTCAAAAATAGATTCTCTAGCTTCTGCAACTTTTTATACCTGTTACTTGTATATTTTGAACTTCTATAATTATTCAAAGAAACTAAACTGAAACTCTAACTTTAGTTGAGTCTAGAACTGAATATTTTAATAAAATTATTTTAAAATATCTCCCTTTGAAATTGCACGTTTTGTTACTGTTATCGCTAAATGTTGAATGCTATAAATTATTTTTATTTGTTTTAGATATTACTGTAGGACTTCGAGAGAGAACATTATTTTAATGATTGATTTACAATAATTTTGTAAAACTTATAATCATCAACATTATTGTCATTAGTGCTTTTCTGTGCAAGGCCAAGCACCATATACATGTAAATACCTCAATTATTGTTTATCATTATCATAATATTCACTTTTAATAATTATTAACCTAATTATGATAACTCTGCAGTTTTGTCACAAACAGTTGTATTTTCTTCTGAAATTTGCGTGTTTTGCTACTATCTTCTTATTTTAGCCAGTAAAACTATGTTTACCTTAACTTGGGGAAGTTTTACTGAAATTAACTAAATATCACTTTTGAAAAATGACCGATTGTCTTCAAAATGCCGGACACGATTTACAAATGAACTTTACTAAGAAAACTAATTAGAATAGTGAGGTCAAGTCGATCTATATTTCTTATAAGAACATAGGAGCTTTGTTTTAAGATTTTAAGAACAACCATTCATTATTAACATTGTTGTTGTTATTATTATTATTATAATTATAATTATTAATTATTATTATTATTATAATTGGTAGTAGTAGTAGTAGTAGTAGTAGTAGTAGTAGTAGTAGTAGTAGTAGTAGTAGCAGTAGTAGTAGTAGAAGTAGAAGTAGTAATAGTAGTAGCAGCAGCAGCAGTAGCAGTAGTAGTAGTTGTACTACTTGCATAACAAATAGAAGCTTATACTGTATCTGTAATGATACTATTAAAATTTATGGAGGTCGTCCTTGTTAGCCCGTTGCTCAATTTATCAAAAATTGCAGACTATCTTACCAAGTGTTGCCATCTTGATTGCTTCCAGTTCACGAGAGAGGTGTTCAAATTCATCTTCCTTGATATGCAGTTTGTTTGACAGGTCTGAAGTGAAAGCACAGTTGTCAGTTCTCCGACAAAGAAGTCTAATCCTTCAATGAAGTCTACAAGGTAGATGAAAACACCCTATGCCTTGTAATAACATCGTTAGTTAAACCATATTTCAACGTTTTATATCTTGTTGAAAAATGTAATAACACCCCCCCCTTCACAAAACCCAAACCTGAACCTAACTCCAACCATGATTCTAATGCTAACTTAAGGGAGGGGTGGGTGAAACATTTTCCAGAAATCTGGATTGACCTTACAAATCTTACGAAAAGGTCAATTTAATAATGAAACTTAAACTTAAACTTAAACTGCCAGCTGGATGAACGTACAGTAAATAACATTAAGGATTAAACCTTGTATAATAATACGAACAGAAATCTAAACTGGAAAGTAAATGTATCACAAATAGCGAGGAAGGTCTCATCAAGGCTCTACCAGAAATGGCAAGTTTATAAACACATGAAGGTATAGTCACCAATGAAAGAATATTTTTTTATAGAACCTGCAGCCATACGAGTTTCTGAATAGACCTAATTATCTGCGATCACTTAGATGGCTACTGTATCTGCAGGACCTACATTTTGCCATTTTATTCCCTGCGAAGTACAATACGGTACTATGATGATGTCATGCGGTATTATCCTTCAGCATTACTGCATTGTACAGTCAAAGAATTGCCAGAGTGTCTTTTCTAATGAAATAGTCACAGGCGAAGTTCACCATGCAGTAACGGTTTGCTGTCAGGCGTGAATTCTGCTCGTCCTTTGATGTTCAATCAAAAATTCCACATCCCACTATGCAAGACCAACTACTACGACAAGAGCAGTTTCAAAATTTATAGTTCTGAAAAAGGTTAAGTGTAATTGATTGAGACATTTCTAGTAACTATCCTATCATTTTTTAACTTTTCAGCAGCACAAATGTAAACTTAGTATGTTTCATCGATAATAAAGTTTCTTATCTTATCTTAATTATTAAAAAATACACACCAGCAACTGTTTCTTTCAAAGACATGTTCTCATCCTTTGATTTCTTCACTTCAGCTTTCTGCAAAGAAGGTAACTTAGTTCGCAATCAGAAACTATGGATGAGGCGAAACCAATAAAATTCCCCTTTTGCAGACATTCAAGCTAAGAAACATATAAGATGTTTCACACGCTTTCTAAATAGAACATGAATCTGAATTTCACATATAGCCCTCTCTCTGTATATAGGGTACTAAGCTGTCAACATGTTGAGTATTTGTTTATTTCTCGAGTTGTATGTTTATGAATTTAGGACTATTTCCGAAACATTGGCCCATTTTTTGTTTTCTACCCATACGTCTTACGCGATATTGGAGCTTACTATTTTGCTTGGCAACGATTCGTTCTTGAAACATTACTTACCCGCCGTACCGTGATAACATTCAATCTAAACATATAAAACGAACGAACGAGCCAATGAATGACTGAATGAATGAATGAATGAATGAATGAGTGAATGAGTGAATGAGTGAATGAGTGAATGAATGAATGAATGAATGAATGAATGAATGAATGAATGAATGAATGAAAAGATTGGAAGGACAAATAAAAAACTGAACCAAAAATTAACTTGGTCCAACCTATATGGGTTAGTTACTTTTTGATTACGCTGCTTTAAAAGATACTAATTTTGACTCCAGACGAGATTGTGAGTGAGTGAGTGAGTGATTTAGTGAGTGAGTGAGTGGGTGAGTGAGAAAGCAATGATGAGTGATGGGCTTAGTGAAAGTCTAACTTACTAACTGACTGATTGGATGAATAAAAAATGATTGAACATTCTTCCAGCTATTTCATTCAAAGGATAATTTATAGGTAATTACATTTGAATCCCGTTCCTTCTCTGTGGTGAGTTGTTTCCGACGGAGGTCATCCAGCTCTTTTTCAAGAGAACTAATCTTTGCTATTTTGTCTCTCAGTTCATGGTCTGAGTTGCTGGCCTTTGAAGAGTGCTCCTCGTGTGCAGATGATAGCTTCTGCTCCAGGTTCTTCACCTTCTCTTCATTCTCAACAAGCGACCTCCTCATTTCTGTCAATTCCTCAGTGGATTGTGCAAAGGATGCTTCAAGCACAGCAACCTTAGATCTTGCTTCCTGGGCGTCGGCCTAAAACATCAATGAAGATGTCTTTATGTCGAAAACGATTGTGTGCTTTTAACTTTTAAAATATTTCTTCGTAAGTATATCAACTTTTGCTGGCGTTTTCCATGTGTTATTATTATTATTATTAATCAATAAAGAAAAACTTGTTGTTTCTCAACCTGAACTAAGAAAGTATTTCACTTGATGAGATTCATCATCTGTTGTATTGTTTTCAATACTTTGTAATAATGCCAGTGGAAGGAATGATATCTTAGATAAACCTGAATATATCTGAATTACACAATTGCGTCTCTGTTCTAAAACAACAATACACCTTTAAAATACAGTAACTATACAAACTTAAAGGAGGAAACCCCTCGACCATTTGAACATAAAAATACTAAAGATGTTGCAAATGGCTTTTCTACAAATGGCTTTTCACAAATCGGAAATTATTACACTGTACAACTAAAATATATTTCGTTGAATGGATTATCGCGAGTGCATCAATGTACTCTCCTCATACAGTAACTTGGACTGTGACGCTGAAATGTAAAGCACTTTAGAACCAACATTAAACATCGCATATTTCATGTGTAGTACGGGGCAAGGTAACGTAAGAAAAGCTTCAAGAAATTAAACTTAACTAAGCTAAACTTTATTTTACGTGGTTGCGCTGGGAGTGGTTGCCCATTCTCCCAAGCCAGTGGCTTATGTTTAATTGCTCGATGGCACAGATGCTGGCGAGAAAGTTGATTTGGGAGAGGGAGGAAGACCAGAGAACCCAGAGAAAAACCCTCGGAGTCAGGAGATCAACAAATCTCAGCCTAGGACTAAATCCCGGGTCAACACAGGTGGAAAGCACGAGCGCTAACCACTCGGCCATCCCGACTCCCCTTTTGGGTACAATCTGGGGCTTATCCTGTAGACCAAAAGGAGTAAATGCGCAAAGGCAGGCTGAACAAACTTGACACCATGATGAACAGATGCATCACAAGAGTCTTAAGATGAAAGCAAACTTCTGGTGAAATAAGGTAAGAAAATGAAGGAAAAAGGAAACCCTCCTAATCTTGTCTTTACAACGTGTATTTTTTGAGTAGGCTGTGATTGTGACATACCTTCAATAACATGACTTATAAGCATAATTATACTAAATTAATAATAAACTATATTAAATATAGGACACAAAAATTGCAAAGTTCTGCATGTGTGAACATTTTTCTCAATTAAAGATAACAGGAGACGAAAAGGAGGACTTATACACGGAACATAATTTCTTGTTCTTAAAAGAGTGGATTTATAACAGGGTTGGGGGTGAGGTACTGTATGGGGGATGGGGAAGGGATGGGGAGAGTTTAACGCCAGGATTTCAAGGTGTGCAAATACAGACCTGTGCCTTCTGCAGTTCAGCAGATTTCTCTCTGACTTCCTTTGTGAGTGCTTTGATCTCACTCTGTTCAGTCTGTAAATTCATTGTTCAGGTCATCAGTAACACAAGACTTGTGAAAACGGTCTTTCAGTGTTCATTCACAGATTTCCATTTAAAGGTACCCAACTTTTAGGGGAAGGTTGGGGATCTACGCACCAATCACTCACATGTTGTGTTGGTACATGTAAATTGTATCATCTTTATAAGCACTACTCATTCAATACAAATAACAATTACATACGATAACATATTATTCATGTGGTTGCAAACATCATATCAAAAGTATTTACTAATTGCATGTGTTTGGTGTTGATAAAGGTGCCAAGACATTACAGTCAACCGAGGTGACATGAGAACCGAACTTAGAAAAACTTTGTTGTGGTTTTCAAGATTGTTGTGAAGTTTTGTGCAAACTTTCACTTGTTTGAACATGTTGAAGACGGCAGCAAGCCAATGGGTCTCTTTTGTTATAAATTTGTCCTCTTGTTTTGTCCTAGCTGAAACACTGCAATAATTAATTCTATTGTAGTGTTCTAGCTAAGAAAAATGAGAGAGTGTTGCACCCTGTCGTTTTTCTCATCATCACCCTTTTACTTTCAAGCAGTGCCATGTCCTTTTCTCATCACAAACCTTTCAAATAATGCCAAATTGCAGTGTTCTAGCTAGGCCAAAACGAGAGGACATATTGCCCTTTCTTTTTTCGCATTGCCTTTTGTTTCGGAGCAGCTCCCTTGTCATTTCCTCATCACAAACCATTTTCACAATGCAAAGTTAAGCAAAGAGAAGTTGTATGTTTTTACTTAATCATTTTTTTGGTATTTAAATTAGAGTGCACTTTCAATTTTTTAGTTGGCTTGAACACAGCAACGTCTTTCAAAGGGTCAGAACAAAACTATGACAGGCAAGGTACATGTAATAACATGTTCTTTGATTTAAGATTTAAGAGCAGGTGATAGTCAAAGGTTCAGGTTTTAATTCAAGCTTTTGAACTTTCCACCTCAATTTTGAAACCTACATCAAAATACAACTTTCACATTTGGTTGGTTGCAAACTTTATAAATATTATACACAGGTTTTTCCCCAAAATATTATGCACTTGTACAGTTTCCGTATTTCTTGAAGCATCATTCAAATTTTATCTTTCTAAAAAAAACAGCTACTGTACACGTAAAAGAATTTCCAAGTCCAATATGACCAGCTGCGAATAAGTTTAACCCTTAAATGTTTGAGCCTTTTTGAGAAACACCATCATTGTTTGACCCCCCCCCCAAGATTTTTCGAAATGGTTACAGTTAAACCAGCCATTTGGCATGTAAGCAGCTTTAACCTTGCTAATTACTTTCCATGACAACAATAAAGTTTTAATAAAAAACTGTTGCTATGGAAAACATGGCCGCCATCTTGGCCACCACCTTGGATTTTTTGAAAATTTTATTTTTAGCAAGTTTTTAGTAAATTTCCTTCAGTTGATTTTATTAGAAAACACACGTGTACAGCGTATTTATTGGCTGAAATAGTGAAATATTCAAAAAGAAAATGAAATAATTGAAAATAGAAGACATTTTGTGAAAAATTTTTCATTCTTGATTCAAACTTCAATTTGCATAATAAATTTCACTTAAATTATAAGTTATGACGTCAACCAATTAACGTCAGAAGATGTGTTATTAATTAGACTACAGGTACTGCAAGTTTCAATTTAATTGCTGCAAAGCTTTAGAATTTAGGTTGAAAAAACCTAGGGGGGGTCCATAGGGGAGGGGTCCATTGACCCCCCACCCATAAACGTTTAAGGATTAATGGAAGGTCTACCAGTACCTTTAAAAAATAATCCAAACATGTTGTTGTCATCAATCTTATCAGCTCTTTCACTGAATCTTTAGTAGGAAATAACTAAGTACTGGTGAAGTAAAGAGATCTTTACAATTTCTAGTCACTTTATTGTAGATTTGCTCTACAATAATTATATCCAAGGGCACTTGTGTTTTTTGCATACTTGTGGTGGCAATTGCTACCAAATGGTCACTAACATTTAGCTCACCTGCAACTCATCTCCCAATGTGATCTCTTCTTCTTCAAGTTGGAACTGAAGATCTTCAACTTTTCTGTTGCACAAACAACATTTAAGAGCTTCAGTGTTAGCTGTCACAATTGCTATATTATAATATAATTATTTATTACAGGCACTACTAATGGTAATGTGTATACATGTTTGGTAATGCAATGTGTACATGTAGTTATGAATTGTAATAATTATAAATTATATTCTTACTTTCTTTCATCATCAAGTTGAGCCTGTAATTCAACCTTTTCTTTTTCAGCAGTTTCAACAAGTTTCTGTAGGGCTGCAACACTCTTTTGGTTCTCCAGTAAGATCTGGAAAAAATGCAAACAACAGGGTTAGTACAGTGCACTCACTTTTTCAGGACCAGAGTTAGAGGATTTTCAAACACTTTCAGGCACCAAATTTGGTGACTTTCATGGATATTTATATTTCCTCCAAATAAAAGTAACTGGTCCAGAGTGAAGTACTTAGTAGACAAGTAAGGTGACAATCAAAATAATATGACAAACCATTCACACATTAAAGTATTTCAATTGTTTCTTAGCTAGGTACATGCATGTATTCATAATTTGTTATTTAAGCTGTCAGATGTAAGTTACTTTAAAGGTACGAAAAGTCACTACAAAGTCACTATAAGAGCAACAAAGTTAGATTATTATAGACTCTACAGCGCTGTTTTTAAGTAATTTCAAAATTCAAGGGTTTTCAAGTCCTTGAAAAAATAATGAAAATCAGGACTTAAATCAAGAACTGAATAAACCCTGAAATAAAAAGTAATGTGTATTTTTGATTGGTACAGCACTTCCCCTGTTTTGCTAATACATGTCAGAAGATCTGTGAATTATAAATGATTACATTTGTCTTCAGATATGCAGTCTCAAACCCTTTAATAACATTTTGCTAATTTCTCCTAAACTGTATGCATAGTTTCTTTTTCAAGTTTCAGAGCTTATTGCTGTTCCTATTAGATAGCTTGCCGCCTGTGATCATTTTTTGTTTAAACATATTTGATGAAGTGTTTGCTCAAGAGCAAGAATGCTCATCTAAGGAGCTTACCCTAAAAATTAATTTTCACAACAAAGCAATCTATTTTGTAATTGATGATGTAAGAAAATACCATAGATGTTGATACTCTAACCGGAGCTGAAAGCTTTAATCTGTTGCTTGTTTGTCCACAGCCAAAAGCAAGCTTCAGAACAAAGGAAATTCCCCAAGAGCCACAAAGAAAAACAAACCTTGAAAACAGATGTAGTAATTTATTCATGATCAGATAAAGCAGCTACAGTACACTGTACCTCAGAAATGCTTTACAAACTGGGCACATAACCACATTAAAAAATTAATTCCACCCTATCCCACCCTATCCCAGACTATATCTCACCTGATGATGCTGTTCTTTAAGATCAGCAAGTTCCTTTTCAGCCTGTTTGTAAATAAATCAAAAGACTATCAACAATGATAATTTATCCTCGGATGTCCAAGCTACTTTCACTAACAAGTAAACCCAAGGGGGTGGTGGGTCAATAACAAAAATCAAGTTTTAATTAAGAACTGTTGCTATGGCAACAGTTGTTTCACAGCGTGTCCACCATCTTGGCTGCCATCTTGGATTTTTCGAAAATTTTATTTTTGTGAAAATTGCAGCAAATTTGCTTGAGTTTAGTAGAAAACACATAATTACAGCCTCAAATAGGAAATATAATTACTGTAAGAATAAAATGGAAAGGCAGAAATCAGAACAAATTTTGTCACAAAAATCCGGTTTTCAGAATCAAACTTGCATAAATTATAAGTGATGACATCATCTAATTAACATCAAAAGATATGTTCATGATCGGACTTCAGGTACTAAAAGTTTCATTTTGATTGCTTCAAAGCTACATGTACAGATTTTAGGTTGGAAAAACCTTTGGGCGGGGGACATTTGACCCCCCTCCCCCTTTGGACAATTGCGGGTTAACTACTAAACTAAAATAAGCAGGCAAGAGACAAGTTTACTTGGCTGGTTAATTACAGTACCACATTTCCAAAGTCGTTATGCCTTTTTAAAAGTTGTTATAATTGTAAATGATGACACGAGGCTTCTACCTTTGTAACTTGGCTGGATGCATTTGCAACTTCCGTTCTTTCAAATTCCCTTTCCTCCAACAACACCTTGATCTGCCGCTCCCTGTCTTGCAATGCTTCCTATTGACAAAGCACAAATTATGGTTCAGAATATGGCATTACTTGTAAAGTAAAATGTTTTTAAAAAATGTTGTCTCTGACTAAAAAGTATGGTTAAAAAATTTCAAAAGTTTGGGCCAATAACTTTGGTCTTCTTCAGTGGAATGAAAAGAAAACTCTTATCGACTATGACTTTGATTAAAATGCTGCAATGTTTGGAACTTTTTAACAACAATACTTTTTAGTCAGAGACAACGTTTTCAAAAATACACTTTAAAAATACAATCCCATTTACCATGCCTGACTACAATAACCAAAAAAAGTTTCAAATAGCATTAACTGGTTTGACTATCAAAATAATTAGGATTTACTCAACTGAATCAAAGAGTTAAATCACAGTTTTAATACTGTAATTACTGGTCTTGCATTACTTTTAAAACAAAAACAACAAGTGAACTTTATTTACTCATTTTTGTTTCTTTTGCAAAAACTACACTTTCTACATATAAAATAAATATGGCACGAAAAAGAACCAATCATCTCATGTCACCACTAACCTGGAGAGCAACAACTGGAGAGCTAACTTGGCTTGAGAGTGGAATACTGTTTTTTTTTTCAAGGTTATCTGCAGTTTCATCATCTGGTGTTGACACTGCCTGCAGTCAGAGAGTTTTAAGGCTGAGACAGAACTATGACTAGCAATAGTTGCACAATGAAAAGAACATTGGAAAAAGAAAAGAAAAGAATGTAGTCATGATGTCATCATGTTTATTATTGCCAATTTCACTTGCATCGATTAGCTACCAAATGAATGCAAATTTTACCATGTTTCCTCAAGGCCAAATTTACTCTTCTGCATGCAGATCGTTTTACTTGTTGCAAAATTGTTAAAGTTTGAAAGGTGCAAAGCTGTTTAAAAGCCAGAAGTGAGAATCAGCTGTTTCAATTGCAGCCATACATGTAAAGAGCCAAAACCAATCAACTCATTCACAAATGGATACCTGTACAGACATGATCACACCAAAACAATGGCAGCAAAAACTGAGAGTTTTAAACACCAACATGAAAAATTCTCACATGTCTAAATTTGGGAATGAATATATTTTAATGCAAAAAGGATTAAATTGTCAGATATGATAGCAAAATCGATTGAATTGTCGGATACTGATAAAACAACTTTTTGCATTGCTTCTGAATCAGCACAAACTTTACTATGACTACAGTATTCCTTCCAAAAATACCCCATACAAGCACTTTTGTCTGAAAAGGGGGTTGGCGCTTGTTCGAGCGGGATTTGGTGCTTTTCTTTTTTATCACATACAGTGTATGGGACAAAATTACTGAATGCTGATTGGCTGAGACAGAGGGCATTTTTTCTTAATCACGAGGGCACTTTTGGTAATCAAAAGGGCATGATTACTTGATCCTGATTGGTTAATTTGTTGCAGCATTTAACTGGCTTCTTGGTAGAAAAACAACCTGCATGAATGTGATTCCCTCGATAATTTTGCCCTTTTTGTGATAAACAAGTAATCACAATGTGCCAGAGGGCAATTAAGGATTAATTTCACTTGCATTTTCAAAGTTTTCCAAATTGTCCTTGTTGTTTTACAACTCGGGCAATTTTGGAAAACTTTGAAAATGCATGTGAAATTTATCCTTAATTGCCCTCAGGCCCATGCGATTACATATATTTATTCTTCATTTTTTTCCTATTTAAGTTTTCTATTTTGTTCTAACAAATTTGCTGAAATTTTGAGAAAATTTAAAAAATTTCTAAAATCAAAATGGAAAAATAATAGGTTGTCATGACATCATCAGCTGTGACATAACAAAGAACAGTTGCACAAACTAAAAGCTTTAATTTGTTATTCAGTTGAGAAAAATTAAGCTGAAAAATCGAGAGGGGGTCAATTTGACCCCCTCCCCCTCAAGGCTTCTAGGGTTAACTATTAATAATATTTACCGATACTATTCTTGTCTGTTTTAGTCCCAACTATTTTTTACCTGAGGCTTGGCAGTTGGTTTAAATGACAATGATGTGTTGCTATGTGTGGAACCCTGCGAGCTCACAGAACTGTTGCTCCCTAGTGCACCTGTCGAGTTCTGAAGCCCGTCCTGCAGCAGGTGCTGAGGAACTGCAGGTGGCAGCTGGGGAGTCAATGCTGGTGTCGGTGCAACTGATGTAGATGCTGCTTTGGGCTGTATTATGGCTTTTGTAATTTTATGAGGTGGTGCAAAAAGACCATAATTGGCTTGGCATGAAAAATACCTGATAAAAAAATAATCAAAACATCCAAATACTGTAAGTTGGTTATAAAAGGAATTTTATGTGCTGGTGCAAAAAGACCATATTTGGTTTTGCATAAAAAATACCTGATAAAAAAATCAAAATATCCAAATAAGTTGGTTACAAAGGGAAAACAAATATCTTAAATTAAGAAATACTGACTAGTTCAAAAAGAACTGCATAGCAGGAATGAATCACCTCAGCTGATTGGCTAGTTTCTGAATAGAAGAGAAAGTATTTAATGCAGAACTGCACTTGTCTAGCACTTTCAAAGTTGATGCTATTTCATTTTCTTGTGAAATTTAGCTTGAAATTCCCTCATCAAGCAATTAAAGACACACTAAAAAGGATACAGTTCAGAGAAAACAAGACAGTGTACATTTACTTTTTTCAAAGGAAAACAATATTTTTCAAATGCCAGTCTACCTTAAATGTATAGTTAGAAATTTGGAAAACTGTCTCAATTCAGTTGCCATGTTCAACAATAATATTTTTGCCAACTACATTAAGTATTGAAACAAATTCAATGAAGTCACAAAGCGGAACAATATGTTTTCAAAAAAGAGAAAAGCTTGTGATGTGTGATTCAACAATGAGGAACTTGCATCAAAACTTCAAAGTCAGTACAAGTCAATGCAAGTCCATGCAAGACAGTGCAAATCCATATGAGTTACAAACTTGCAATGATCTGCATAAACTTGCTTCTCTGGTTGGCCAGGGCTTTAGTCTACAGAGTAGATTGTAAGCTATTGCTAGGGAAGACTAAAATTTGATTTAAGCAACAGTTTACTTTTCAAATTACTCAAAACTGAGGCTCTCCAAAAATACTGGGAAATACATGTAATATAATCATTCAGTAATTTTGACAAACTATAAAATACTATATTTTGCCTGTGCATAATGCATGATGTTCACTTTTTCTGAGCAAACTAGACACAGTATATCAGATTTCATACAGTGATAGTAAAGAAGGGAAACAATTAATATGCAGAAACTCCAGCTGGACATTTCAAAGGTTTTATGAAAATAACGCTATATCCAATTAAAAGGTGACAGAGCTGCCAACAATATGCCAGTTTTGGGAAAGTCTTTTAAAAATTGATTTCGTTTACAACTTACAATGATTTGTCATAAAGCTGGACAGAGCAATATAACAAAGCTTCATATGTGGTACAATCTTGAGACAGTGTTCATCAGACAAGGGACAAAACAAAACATATAAATACAATTTTCTCTTTGAAAACTTCAAAAACAAAGGAAAAACTAATTTAACCACTTACCAGTTGAAATGAATTCATAATTTATTATCTTACACATAATACATTTGGTGGATACAATATAATATTTCTAACTTCTAAGATCGGTTGAAACATGTTTTCTGTTTCAATAATCCCCGACAATATTTTTCCTGAATGCTTTCAGTTCTCAATAATACCATTTTCTTATCATGAAAAACCTGGGTAATTAATTACGACTTGTATGACCATCCGTTGTCTCTTGTAGACAAAACTAAACTATCGGAATATTTATACAAGCTACATGAATGTACACTGTACTGTGTGTCAAAGGTAGTGTCTTGTTAGTTTAAACGCATAAGAAAATATTTTTTTCTTAAAAAAAAGAAGAAACTAGGGCATAGATATCAAAATATTTTTATAACTTTATAAGATACATCCAAACATGGTGGGTAACTCGCTATACACACATTTCCCGCATATTGATATTTATCTTTGCATTGTGCAAGGTCGCTATTTCCAGGTTATCAATTATGCATTCACGACCAAATCAAAAAATAATTTTCTCTAATTTTCAACACAAGAATGAACAACAATAAAGAAACACGTTAAATTGAAGTCACAAAAGCTACTCTTTCAAATCTAACATGGAACACATTAATTAAATGTTAATTGGTCTTTAACTCGAGAGATAAGACTTGTGTGTGTACTGTGTTTCGGAAATAAAGTAGTCAAAGCGGGCAAACACAATGAAGACATATGGCATATTGAGTTAGTCAATTACTTGCTGTTATACATATTACTCCACATTCAATTTTTATAAATAAGTTGCACATGATCAGATAAATGCTTTAAAAGACATTACGTTTAAATTCCTACCTTTTCCCTGCCACAGCTCCATCATTTTTACCCAACGGATCGTCGAGTTCGATTCCTGCCCACTCTCCTTTCGCAAAGTCAGTTTCACCAAGATACTTCAAAGTACCAGTTTTAGTTCCACTCACAATTACCCGATCACCAATTTTTAAGCCATGGCTTTGCTTTGGTGAAGTAATTTCTTTGCTTGGCGAAACAGATTTCTCTGGCGACGCAGCCCCGGGAACTCTAGTGAGCTTTTCAAGTTTTGTAAATATACCCCGCAATGCCTCACAGGTGAAATACCTCACCCCTGCGACCGATCCATCATTTTTCCCGATAGCTTCATCCAAAATCACACCGGCCCATTTGCCCTTAGCAAACTGTGGTTCCCCAACATAGGCAAGAACTCCCGGTTTTGTTCCGCTCACCAAAACACGGTCTCCAATTTTAAAATTTTGAGTCGAATCGGGTGCAGGAGTTGGCGTTGTCTCCGAACCGCGTCTCCTGATTGCGGTTAAAGAAGATTCTCTCTTAATTCCTAACTGAGTCCCACTCCCTCCACTTCGTAAACTTGAACTAGAGCTTTCTCTGCTGTAAGATATTCGTGACTGCGATCCTTCCCGTTGCACACGTGGCTGAACTGATCCAGAAGTCGATGAACGAGTTTTGACTTTTTCACTTCCACTTGCGGCAACCGACCCTCTCTTCACAGGCGAAGACTCGCCACTTGAAGTCGAAGAGCTCCCTCTAGGCACCACAGTTTTGGACTGACCTAAAGGAGTAGCAGCTTTGGGAGTTGCGCCTCTTGGTTTTACAGCAGAGTTGGTTGTTGCTCCCACGCTCGGTCCTCCGCCACCTTGGATCGGTTTCACGATTTTGCTCGGTGCCTTGAGCCGCGAGCCAGGAGTCGGAATCTGACTCATTCTGGGTCGGATCCGGACTCTTTCAGTCTTTCTGGGTTTACGTGTGAAATTATTAAAACCTGAAGAAATGAAATAAATCAGCTTTGACCATACATTCTAGAAATGTAACTTCCTTCTTCGTCATTTCGTCAACTTCTAAACATCTTCGGTTCTTAATCCAATATGGCGCCTGATCATTTGCATAACATTCTTACCCAGGTCTACTCGGTTTTATAGTTATTAAAGGACTGGTACCGGTTGTTTGTTTGCGTAAAGTGACGTGTGACACGCAAACAAACTTCAAATTTAAAATTTCATATAGCTTTACTCAAGAAAGGGTCAGTTGTAGTTATGTAGAAAATAGCAAGGTAATTAAGAATTCTGGAAAAGTAAGATGACCGAAAAAGTGCTATGTTTCGACTTTCGACTAAAAAAAGCCACAGTCTTCAAACTGAGTCGAAATCGGTGAAGGGCTCACAAACCCAGTGCAAGAAATACTTATCCATGCCATATGCATGGCGATAATGCGAGAAAGACCCCTCTAACAATAATTAGACCATCTATGCAACAATCTGAAACACTTGCCTTAGCCCTTCCTCACCCTCTCACATACTAGTAAAGGGCAAAACGAGAAAAAATTGGAAAAATTATAAACATTTTTTCAAAAAAAAAATTAGGAAAAAAAACAAAAAAATGCTGTTCTTTGCTTGTAGTATAAGAGTTCGGTTAAGTGTTTTTTTAATAAAATAATTTTCCTGCATGGAAAAGCCGTTCATCAAGGCGAGACAGGTTACAGCATGGCCTGCGAAGTCCAGCATAAACAGCTGACACAACCAGCAGTGGTTTCAGTTTGAACTGAAATTAAGTAATCCCATGAGCGAATGCGAGTATAGCATTATACTTAGAGCTCGGAGGTTTGAAGTTTCATGAATAGAATGCCCTGTTGTATTTTCTAAAGGGGTTGAATGAACATTTTAAGTCAAATTATTGCTCAATGTAGCGAAAATAATACATACATAAGACACGATATTTCCCCTCAAAAATACCCTGCTTAGACTCTGATCCATTAACTACAAACAGAGTTTTGTTTTGCCGCTAACTTAAAAAAACAGGCATGCAGTATCCATTTTCTTAAAATGTATAGTAGTTGTGATCGTTCTTAAAACACGTCTTACACTTGTAAAAGAACCTATATCCAGTATTTTAAGATAGGTTGCCATCGTTAACTCCTTTTGACATTCAATCTCAGTTCACAGAGTAGTTTGCCAAGTTTGGCAGACTCGTGTACTCTACGCGAATTCCCGCCAAATGCGAAAGACTTACCTGATGTCACCATGCTCAACTGAATGTCTTGTGTTTTTA
Source organism: Parazoanthus swiftii (assembly GCA_025403585.1). Lineage (NCBI taxonomy): Eukaryota > Metazoa > Cnidaria > Anthozoa > Zoantharia > Parazoanthidae > Parazoanthus > Parazoanthus swiftii. The sequence continues at coordinate 1,194 of JAOBYE010023681.1, read as the reverse complement.
TAGAGTAAAAAGACACAGTCTTACTTATGGCCTTTAGTTTTGGTTTTGAGTTTTTCACACTATTCCGCTTGGTTCATTCGGCTTGATATTTTACCATGTATACCCGTTTTAGCGATCTTTTGAAAAATTTGTCTTGTGTTACGTAAACTGACCCGGGGCCACGGACTGTGAAGGGTGGACCCGTATTTTTGCTCATATTTTCTGAGCCGGAAATACAAGCTATATCTTCTTCTGTGTTAAGTACAGACAAAATTAATTTTCACGTATCACTTTGCTGTGAATCGAACATGGTAAGCCTATTTGTATGTGATCTGTTTATAGTATACCAGGGTGTATCTGTGTTTAATTACCCCTAATAGACTTAAACACCAAACATTTCTGTTAATCTGATTGGCTCTCTACTCAAGGTCTAAATCCTATAACTTGTGGTTTATCCAAATATGGAAGTTGACAATTTTATCACGGAAAATTTTCCCTCGAATCGGAAGAATATAAAGTTCGAGATATTTTTATCCAGTGTTTGGTATTCAATAAAACAATCATTCATTTCCATTCACGCTTGTTGAATATGAGCTTGTGATAGCCAACTCGGTGCTTCTCACCTTGTCCGCTGTCTAAAAGTTCATATCCAACGGCATTCGTGGAATAATTGTTAAATGGACTTATTGCCTATATAGACTTATCATTGTAACATAGTCTTGGCACATGAAGTTGCCAAACGATTACGTCGTTTCAGTCTCTCCAAACACTTTTGTGTTTTACATAATTCGAAACTTTGGACGCTTTTCTAGAAAATTCACAAACTGGAATATCACAACCAACAAAGCAACATTGAATCTCTATTAGTTCCTTGTGAAATGCTGGGCCGTAGCAAGGTCTAGGGCTCGGGGGGCCGTTTCCCCCCCCCCCTCCCCGTTTTTCACCAACAAATGTGTCAAGTTCAACAATATGCCCAAAGTCTGAGAAAAATGGGTAACGTTTCACTAGTTTTTGACACTGATTTTGCTTCAAATGTCGTTCAAAACCCAGGAAATACGTTTTTAAACAAACTAATTTTCAAAATTTCCCGGGGGACCATGCCACCGGACCCCCTAGAAGGCTCGCACCTTCGGCTCTCGGTGGTGGGGGGGGGGGGGGGGGGGGGGGGGGGGGGGGGGGGGGGGGGGGGGGGGGGGGGGGGGGGGGGGGGGGGGG
>JAOBYE010023570.1:0-14486 GCA_025403585.1 Parazoanthus swiftii | reverse complement strand
AATCCTCTCTCACACACACATATACACATACATGTACACACATGCAGTCACCCACATACAAACGCATTTATACACACACACATACACACTTTGCAAGACAAAGCATGTGATTTCTATGGCCAAAAACACCAAATAAGACGGAATTCTTGTCCTGCTCTTGGCAAAACCTGCAGAGCTTGTGGCAAGAAATTCATTTCGCTTAAAGCAGTGCCACAGAGAAAACACTGGGAGAAGCAGAGAGGAATGATAAGAATAGAGCATTGAATCCATTGACAGCGTGACAATTCGTTTAAAGAACACTTCTGAGTGCCTAAAAGATATTTAAAAGCAAAACGATCCATGGAAACATGTTGATCAGCAATGTTAAGCCTGTCAAGCCCACATTGACTGCAGGGCTTTGGTAAGTAGACTTAATTACCAGCTGTCCAACATACAGTATGTCAATGCAATGGATACGAATAATAATTTAACCAACTAACTATTGGAGAAGTAAATCTGGCACTAAAATAAGCTACTGTAGCACTTACACAAGGAAGCTCATTAAAAAGTGCCACTTATCATGACATGCGAGGTATTCCTGTTGTTGCTCATTGCAAGTGACAATTTAAAAAACCACAGTTGTTTGCATATGAATTGCAAATTTTGACAGGCAGTGGACTAGATTTTCCAACAGTAGCTTTGCTTTGAGTTGCTTACATGTAATTTATTTCACATAACATGCACAAACAACCTACGTGGTCTGTCAAAGAGTGCTTGTATATCCTTCCACAGATCTGGAGACGCTAAACTCACTACTCTCCTCTCTCCCCACCAGAATGCTACAATTGGTCCGTATTGCTTGTGTAGAGACATCATGAAACAATGTAAACCACCATCCTTGGTAATCTCGCCCATGTTTCCTTTTCTTTAACAAACCAAAAAAAATATAGCCAAATGAGTTATAACTACTGTACACGAATTTGGCTGAGAAATCAAACTGTACGTACATGACTATAAAATGGCTATCCAACCTGAATGATTCGGCCGGATGCCAATCACAGTATTTAAAAATGACACTGGATTTCAGCAAAAAAAACTAAAGACCTTGTGAAAGATACATGTAAGGTTCATCAGTAACGAGCTTGAGAAACATGTGACTAACCATAAATTGGTTTTCTATCAGTATATCTATACCTTGAGTACTAACAAAGGAATGTTGTTGCTGTTGCTGGCAATGGAAATAGTCATAATTGCATATGTATTCAGGGTTCGTGCTACTCCTTGAACTCCTGGAAATTAATTTCAGTTCTCAAGGGTGCTTGAAAAGCCCTTGAAATTGTGAAATACTGCTAAAACTCCTTGAAAACTCTTTCCAGTCATTGAATTTTCATACTGTCAGGAAATGATAGCAACATGTTGGAAACATTTGTATGAAAATTGCGTGAATACATGGGGTTGTTCGCTCCTTGACACGTGCTGTGGTTCAGCCGATTGGCGGCCGTTTCGTTTGGGGGGGGGTGCAAATTTGGTAAAACTTGGACTCTTAAAGCCAAATTTATGGGACAAGCACACTTATGGATGTTTTTTTTAAGTCTGAGTCCAGCCTTTGCTATTGGCGATGGCCTGTACTTTGCAAAAGCAACTTTGCCTCGACACTGCCCTGGTGCTGCAGAAAAAAATAGACAAATCGAGCGGAGCATGGCCGACAAATATATCGGCTTCAAATTTTGATCTGCTCTTCAACATTCAAGCTACTTCATACTGATTGGCAAGAAGTGCATCTGCATCCTCATCTCTCTAAGCAAATAACTTTTGGCTTTTCTTTGAGTCTGACCACACAGTCAAAATTTTTATGACAGTGTCCAAAATTTTTGTCCAAAATTTGTCCGAAATAAACTTAAGAAAATCTAGTCCGAAAATTAACTGTCCGACATTTTAGAGTTTGAAATTTTTTGCAAGTAGTGTATCTGATTTGCAGCAGTCTCCAACGCTTTCAGTGTTATTTGACGAGGCCTTGAATAATGAGCTGCAAAGAAAACAGTTGGATGTCTAAGTGTGATACTGGTCAAATAGCAAGTATAGAGTTGAGTCAGGCTATCACGAATTAAGTGCAGGTGCTACATTAAGAGCACTCCTTCAAAGCATCTGTTTAACTCCTTATTAATAAATACTTCTGGAATTTCACACTCACAGAGCAGCACGAACCCTGATAAATACATATACATGTACACGCCTGTAGGCAAGAATTTTGTTGGGGGGGGGGTGCAAATTTGGTAAAACTTGGACTCTTAAAGCCAAATTTATGGGACAAGTACACTGAGGGAGGTTTTTTTTAATTCGTTCCGATTTGCAGTAGCACCAGTTGTTACGATAAACTTATTCGGGCTTTTTCATCATTTTACTTAACCTCCAAAAGTGGACCTTTTTGGGTCCGTGGCGGGGTGCATACGCACACAGTGCACCCCCCTGCCCACAGGCCTGCATGTATATACACATCCTTACATTTTTTAGAGCTTCTCAGCTGAGGACTTACATGAAATATTAGAGGGTGTGCAGACTACAATGAGACTTGGGTCTTAGTGTCTTACTGTACAATCATGTATTTTTATTGCAAATCCAAAATGACAAGCATCCTGGAGCACAAGTTGAAAGATAAAACAGAAAAATCAGATGCAGTAATTAAGCTCTCAGGGGCATTTTCAGTACAAAAACATGATTTTGCTTTGCTAGCTGTTAAAGTCATCTTTAAAACAAACTCCATATTTCTTGACAATAATTGTACGCAATGATAGGCAGGGATATACATGTATGATATGAGCAAACATTTGAAGTTTTAATATAATATTTACATAAAGTAATTTAAAATGTTCCCAGAGAGCTTATAAGAGGCTGGAAAACTGGCCTACCATTACTGAAATTCCTCCCCCCCCCTCCCCCCACCCCCATTTTGGCGCTTAGTAGAGACATCTAGGGGTCTACAGTACAATATAACATTTATGAAACTTTTGGCTTACTGGTATTATGATACTAAGGGGCTCACTAGGGTTGGAGGCTTTCTTGAAAGTAGGGGCCATTAATGGGGAAGTATTAAATTTGTCCATTGTCAATAACTCATTTCACATTTTCAACAATTTAACAAATTTAAATACTCCTAATTCAAATACTGATTTGTAAATATTAGATTTTGGAGCTATAGGAGTTATAATTTTATGGAATTATTGTAGTCTTTAATATAGTCATTTAATATTGATCTAGCTAGCAAACTGTTTGAAAATTTCAACTTAGAAAGACCAAGAAAAGAAAAATTGTTGCTATGGGTAATGATAAATGCCTAATTAGCATTAAATTAAGAGTTCTGAAGAAGAGAAATAAGATACTTGTACAGTAGCTTCATTCATCCTTGTTCATGACTTAACAAACAGAAAGCGCACTTGTCTAGTACTCTTTCAGGGGTTAAGTTAATGAAAACAACTAAACCCCAAACCAACTACAGTGCATTAAAGTTTTGTTGCATGATATTGTTTACAGTATACTGTATGTATACATGACAGAAAACTACTAAGTGCTCACTGAGGATCTGATGGATCAGGACCAGGAATGGTATTCTTGACTGCATTTTGGACCTGAGGAAATTAAGAAACAGAAATAACATGCATCAAGTATGTGCTGCCCAATTTTATATCAACAATGAAGTACGCAGAGGAGTGTTCATTATTTATAGGGTAATTACCGTCTGGCCAGGTGGGCAAAAAGTTAAAGGGGGGAGGAGTCAGAAAATTTCTTTGGTTCTCGAGGGGTCAGAAACTGTAGAATTATTTGTGACAAAGCATTATTACGGGGTTGGCAAAATTTTACTGACTCTACATGTATAATTCTAACAGTCACCCCACTAAGTTGTTCCACAAAAAAATGTGTGCAAAATTTTTCTCTTTTTATTTTATCAGAAATATTAGGGTTGACTGTATGAGAAACAATAGAAAGGCAATAAACCAAGCAAAAGACAGCAGATTTAAAGACAACAGTGGAGGAAAATTTAAATGAATGCAATCTGTTGATAACAAACCTTGAAATGATAATTATGCAGCATATGAAACAAAAAATTCAAAAGTCCAACCCAATGGGAAGATACAGTAGACAGACTCCAACAAATGTTGCTTTAGAACTTGATAACATTTTGTTCAAACAGTACAAAAAACTCTACACATTTTCCTGCCACTTGGGCAACGCATGCCAATTTGCCTGGTCACTAATTTCCTAGCTGGTCACTAAGTTTCTGGCTTTTCCCTCTATGCATTTTTGACAAACTTTGTAAAACACTCTCGTGCAAATTAACTCCAAACTGAACTTGAAATAGGATGATTACTGCTACAAATTGGGGTCTGAATTTACAGTTTAATTTGTCCTCTGTTTTATTAATTGTTTGAACAGTGTAAAGACTGTGTTGTAAACCAGAACTTGTGGGGCACATCTTATTAGTTATGAAGAAGTTTTATATTTGCTCTAGATTGTGCAGCACACCATATAATTTATTCTGCGCGATTTTAGAACCCTGCGTGCAGTACAGCGCAGCTTACCGAGTAATCGTTATGCCGGGGTGTTTTGCAAACCCCCCTTAATCACAGGTGGCCCAAGCTTACAGTATGTAATGGAAATGATTACTCGGGTGTTCGGTTGCATACATGTACATATCGCGATTTTTAGGAAATGTATGGGAAACTTGAATTCCCCCTACAATGAAAAACAATAAAATTTCACCGTTTACCTCAGGCTTCTTGTGTAGTTGTCACCCTTTTTGTTTATGGCGGGTTAATGATTGCTCAGCCTTCAGATAATTATAGGTAATTAGGTTCGCTTCGTGTTTAAGACAAAAACTTACCGCGTCAGGTGAACTTTCTCTGTTAACCCTCGCGACTGAGAGAAGGTACCATCTTACTGCCAAGATTATGACACCAAAACAGGCGAAGAGGAAGACGGAATCACTGACTTCTAAACCCACGACTGCCATCACCCGAGTTTCTGTTCAACACAACAGTATATATAAAAGCGTCTTTGTACGGCCGACCTTACGTACGTCGTGTTAGCTTATACATACGTTCATATGTAGCCACCAGTCATCGATGTCCATTTGTCCGCCAATCACCGAGGTCGTTTTGCAACCAGTCATCCAAGGCGTTTCGCCACCTGTTATCGGCCAGACGGTCGGTGCAACATTGGAGAAGTACTCAATAAGGTGGGGAAAGGGAGGGGTGGGGGCGGGTTTCCGCCCAGAGGCGCGAGCCTTCACCTCTGCTCTTCAAGGCTTGCAACATAATTTTCTCAAGCATATTTCTTTAGTAGAATCAGTAGACTTGTGTGTTTGAAGCTTTATTAATCAGTTTCAAGAATGATTTGATGTTTCCGACTTTTTGGAACTGGTCACTGCATATACGGTACTCAACTTTACAGCAACTTAGTACCTTGGTGACCTCATTCCGAACAATTTTATATCTTTGTCTCACATCTTGTCTACCTGTTCGTTTTGCTTCTTTGAAAAGTTTGTATCTCAAGTTCACCTTGTGTCTAAAATTTCCGGTTTTCATGGCGGCGACCGAGTTTTCGTAGAGGAGCATTATCGTTACATATTTCTGTGTATAGTTTTCTCCATGCCCAGTAAGTCCCATCCGCGCTTTCTAAAACTTGGCAGACGGACCGGATCTAGGTGCTTCCAGACAAGTAGCGTTTCGCTCGGGCTTCTCTGATCCTCCCGCGTTGTGACTTCCGAGGTTTCGGCTCACTGCAGTCGGGCTTGCTGGAATTGAGCCGGGTATAGGCTTCCAATCTTCGTATTGCGAATGTGACTGTGACAGGGATAGTATATCCACAGTCAGGACCAAAGACCGAGACTCGGGAGAGCTACTTTCAGCTCGACCACTCGCCATTGTGTGTGCAGTATAACAATCGGTCAGGTGTAATTATGTGTTCACGAGTTGAAAAACAGGCACCACCCCAAGTAAGCAAATACATTTATTGATATTTCATCATTGTCAACTAATCAGGATCAAGTGTCACTTACTTTTTCTATAATTCCAAATAAGAAACCAAGTACATTACTGGCTCATTATTAACTCTAAAGCAATGCTAAAACATGCAAAATATAACGAAATCCTTATAGTATTTTTAATTTCAGTACCGCAACGAACTTAGTTGTTTTCACATTTGAATTCGTAGATTGTCTTATATACTGACAAATCGCTTCCTTTAATGCATTCCAACATGATTGGAGGTTATCAACTCAAACGTAAATAAGATAGAAAAATGGATCGTTTGAAGCCAGCGAGATTAATAAATAGGATATTTTCAGCCCTCTGATGCAAATCACATTAGCGTCAGGGCCGTACGTAGCTTTGAACGTCAGGGGGTGGGGGGAACTGACAATTTTTGAAGCACTGAAATGCTTTTTCTGGCATTTTCGAAGCGACATTTTCAAAAATTTCGGTGGAGCCCTCCCGCTCGATACGGCCCCTGAAGGTTGCTTACTTAAACGAGGTCTAGATCATGGCTGGCTAACTATTGCTTGTAACACCTTTAAAAAAAAAGATTCAAACAGTTTTTAAAGCCCGGATTCACAATTAGTAGCAACAAGAGTAGAAACGTAGTGGCAAGACGCCTTCCGTTAGAGCGTGAACCAAAAACGGAGACGGGCTCAACGGAAGCAAAGACGGAAAGAACGGAACGTTCCTTTTTCTCCCGTGAGCTTCCACTATGCTTCCATCATTTAAGTTGAAATGTAAATCAGAACAGATTGAACGACGGGCGAAGAGACGGAAAAATGAACCAATCACAAAGTTCTCTTCCAGTCCCTCAACAAAGCAGTGAGGCTTCCACTTTTCCTTCCGTGATTCACGGCACTTGGACATAAGTCCTTAACGATCCGTCTCTCGTCTCCGCTTCCATCGCTAGTATGAACCGGGCTTAAGTTTAGATTTCGTTGAAGTAATCGATCCCCAGTTTTCAAAGATAATTAGAACTAATACAAATTTCCACGATACCTTCGACGAGTATAACACCTCGGTTCAATTATACAAACAAAATTATTTTTTTTACAGTATCTGCTAGACACAATCACATCTATTTTCTGTTTAGTAATTAAGAGTTAATTGGATTTCAGCGTCTATCAATGCAAGTAATCTAGCACGGGAAAACACTTCGCCCCTAAAGCAAGGAATAATCTTTATCCAAAGCATAGTTAGCAAATACTCTTTAAAACTAATCGAACTATAGATCTTCACAATGGATAATGGATTTTCACCGGTGGCCAAGCACTAACCGTTTTCATGTTACATTGTAATTACTTGTTGTACACTAATATTTATTAACATAGATTTTCACGAGCGGCCAAGTACTAAGTTTTTTCATGTTCCATGAGTAACGTCCATCATCAAGAAAGGCCAAGGTTCCGTTTTTGCTAATTCCATTAAAAGCTACATGTAACAAATATCATTTGAAACAAAAAAGCAAGTTTCTAAAACTTTGTTTCAGCTTGAAAAAACATCTTTGAGGATAAAGAGTTTTTTTTTCTTGTATTTCCAAGAACTTTCGGTTTCCCGGTTGCAAAATTTATTGAAAGCCAACTTTTTCGGGCACACTTCGTCGGAGCCCTTGCTAGCACATTTTTTAACTTTTAAAGTAAACTTTTGTGAACAAGCCTGGTCACGACTATTTTAAAAAGATATCTTTTTGCTGAATACCTTTCTTGTTAAGCAAAAAACGAACTTTAATGAATTGCCATTTGTTTTGAAACTTCATCTGCAAAGCCAATAAAAAACTTCGCGAGGAAATATTGCAACAAATGTAACTATCGAGAAATCAAACATCGCCTCCATAGCAGCAAGTGAGTAAACTCGGGAAATCGTTGGCTAAGAAAAATCTAAAAAACATAGTAAAAAGTTAATGACAGATATAACCAATACACCAGTCTTTGCTTGTCGTCTGGGGTCGGGGAGGATTTAGATGTCACCACGTGGATTTCAGAAAAAAGAAGGAAAAACTACTGACAATGAAGGGGAAAAGAGGGTCAGGCGAATACTGAGCTGTGTTCCAACAAAAAACTTCCAACTCACCCACCCTTGGTGACAACACTGACTGGTGACTTCCTGGACTCCACATTAAATTACCAGCAAAAAAGTACCATATTTTGCATTACAGAAAAGAACAAAAACAATATTTCTAGCAGCCACTTTCTATTTGCTCCACTTTCGTTATGCTAATCTTCAGTTCTCCTAATTGCTGCTCCTCTTGGTGAGGGTGATCCAGACTTCCTCTTTTGGCGAGGTGACAAGCCTACTGACCGGCTCCACAGTTTGTCCCTCCACGAGATGGAACTTGAACTTCCTACAGAGAATAGAGAGGAACACCACGCCCTCTGCCAGGGAGAAACGCCATCCGGGACACTTACGTTTACCAGCAAAACCGAACGGCTGGTAGGCAAGGTTTGCACGCTTCTTACTTTCATCTGGGCCGAAGCGATCGGGGTCAAATCTGGAAGGAATATAAATTAGATATACACATTTCAAAAACAATTTGGGTTTTGCAACTAAATGTATTCAACATGGTGAAGGTACAACTTACTTCTCCGGTTCAGGAAATATTTCTGGATCTTGCAGGACAACTCCAAGAGCAGTTATAATAGGTGTCTGTAAACGGGGAAAATCGAATCAGACGTGTTCTTTAACGTATGGCGTCGACATTATTAAAAACATAATTGACCGTTTTCGTTCTTTATCAAGCCAGAGCAAAGAAGGAGGGAGGGAGGGAGGGAGGAAGGAAGGAAGGAAGTCCGAAGGAAAGCAATTTCCGTCCTGGAACATCGTGTGTAAGTACTTGCATCAAGCCTCGTGTGTAAGTACGTATACATGTACATGAAACAGGCCAAAAGTAGATCTATTGTCAATCAGTTCAATGTTCAATTTTGAGGCAAAGCATACGTATCATCAACAACATTGGTTCTTCTGCTATGTAATTTTCCACTCCCTTCGTTTTCTTCCTTGTCTTCTTTGTTAACATCTTACCTCGGCGGGAATAGTGTGCTTTCCAACCTGCAGATCAAACTCATAAACTCTCGCTGCATATGGGGCCAATACAGAACATCGCAAAGTTTCGTCCAGCACCTGTCGCGTGTATCTGAAAACAATTTAGGTGAACAACAATGAAGTCGTACTCCGAAAGGAAAAATAACAATTCCTTCCCCTGGCCATGGTAATCAAAGAGAACCAAAGACAGCCAATGGGAAAAGAATCCTAACAACTCAAACATAATGATTCAAAGTGTAGATAATGAAACAACGTAACCAAATTAGAGATCAAAGTGAGCCAAAAAGCAAACAAAATGAAGAAGAATTAACTACTGTACGTGGGCAAAACATGCGAACCAAAAGCTATGAGACAGCGAACAGGGAATTGAAAGAAAGTTCTTAAATAATCCTACTCTGCAGCAATTCAGATAATTCAGCTGAATATCAAAAAGACCATCAGCCATTACACTAGCTTACTCACTGAAGCTGAGATGAAACATTTGCATTAATGGTTTCTTCTCCAAGGACGTCAATCATTTCTTTGTAAACTTTCTCCTGAATCTCCGGGTTAAGGGCCAGGTAGTAGAAACACCACACCATCACTGAACAAAGGGAAAAATCTCTAGTGTAACGTTAAGCTACCATCAAAGAAAAAAAACGGCGCATGTGGAACGAGTGAAGTGAGAAAAGTCCAACAAAGTACTACAACTGAAAGTTCAAGTTAGTCAGCAGAATATGTTGGATAACAGATCAGATACATTCCCTCGCTATAATTAAAACACGAAAGAGAATGTAAGAAAGAGAAGGAGGAGGAAGAGCAGACGAAAAACGAAAGAAAAAAAGAAAGTAAAGAAGAAAGAATGGGAACGCAGTTCAAAAGAAGAAGAGGATGAGGAAGAAGAACAAGAAGAAGACGACGAAGAAAAAGACGAAGAAGACGAAGAAGAAGACGACAAAGAAGACGATGACGACGACGATGATGACGACGACGACGAAGAAGAAGAAGAAGAAGAAGATGACGAAGAAGAAGAAAAAAAAGATGACGAAGAAGAAGAAAAAGAAGATGACGAAGAAGAAGAAAAAGAAGAAGATGACGAAAAAGAAGATGACGAAGAAGATGACGAAGAAGAAAAAGAAGAAAACGAAGATGACGAAGAAGAAAAAGAAGAAGAAATGACGAAGAAGATGACGAAGAAGAAAAAGAAGATGACGAAGAAGATGACGAAGAAGAAGAAAAAGAAGAAGAAAACGAAGAAAACGAAGAAGATGACGAAGAAGAAAAAGAAGATGACAAAAAAGAAGATGACGAAGAAGATGACGAAGAAGAAGAAAAAGAAGAAGAAAACGAAGATGACGAAGAAGAAAAAGAAGAAATGACGAAGAAGATGACGAAGAAGAAAAGAAGATGACGAAGAAGAAAAAGAAGATGACGAAAAAGAAGATGACGAAGAAGATGACGAAGAAGAAAAAGAAAAAGAAAACGAAGATGACGAAGAAGAAGAAATGACGAAGAAGATGACGAAGAAGAAGAAAAAGAAGAAGATGATGACGAAGAAGAAGAAAAGAAGATGACGAAGAAGATGACGAAGAAGAAGAAGAAAAAGAAGAAGAAGAAAACGAAGAAAACGAAGAAGATGACGAAGAAGAAGAAAAAGAAGATGACAAAAAAGATGATGAAGAAGATGACGAAGAAGAAGAAAAAGAAGAAGAAAACGAAGATGACGAAGAAGAAGAAGAAAAAGAAGAAGAAATGACGAAGAAGAAGAAGAAGAAGAAGAAGAAGAAGAAGAAGAACAGCAACAACAAAAACAACATCAAAAGACTGGAAAGTCAATCTCATCCCCCTTGTCTTTCAGATCTCAAACTTGAGCTATTTGGCCAATTGCTATTTGCTTAATATTGCACAGCCGCTCCTTAAGTGTGAACACATCTTTTGATGCTTATTACATTACTTCATCAAAACAGGTCACGAAAGCGAAAATTCGCGTTCAAAGTTCAACTTTTTAAAAAAGGAATGTATGTTTGTGATTTTTTTCTTTTCTTCGAGTTTTTTTGTTCAAATGTCTGGGCTAAAAAGGATGTTTAATAACTTAAAGCAGAAAATACAAGATGGCGGCCGAAAACCACCTCTTGGCATTTTTCATTTATTACCATGGCAATAACGCCAACTAATTGACAACTATTGTACATGCATATAGAGGAATGAGTGGGTAATACTGTACATGTAAACTAACTGCATGAAGGGTTAATAGATTTAGAATCTGGATATGAGAGCACTAACCAATTCGCTGACAAAATCAGACTACAAAACAAATGAAGGAATTAGCGGCAAAAGAAACTTCAGTTTGAAGGTATTAAAGGCAGAAAAGGAGATAGAAATACATTTCTGATACTAACTATTTCCAGTGGTATGAAATCCCCCAATCATGAAAGTGATAATATCATCCAGCACCTGAAAGGAAGTAGGATACTCAAAATTGAATTCGCTGCATAGGATGGTCAACAAGATAAGTCTACCGACATACACAATAATGAGTACTGTAAACTAAACACGCTTTTTATATCGCGCGAGCGAAGGTAAACAAAAAAGTGCTTTGGAAAAACTTAAGGCTTTCAAATAGAAAACGAAACATTAAATGAAGCGACGAACAAGAATTGAAAGAAGAACTACCGAGTTTCAATTTAGATATGGATTACTTTTTCGAAAACCATTCAATCGGTGAACAACGGTTTGAATCACACGGAAACGGACGAAATATCGCGAAACCAAAACGCAGAAAAAAATACTACTAAGTGGCAATGTTCTAAAAGATATGGTCCATACTTTACATGTAGCCTGTGCCTCTATCGAACGGATGCACTTGGAAAGTCGGGAGTGCACTCGAGAAGCTAGAGAAGCGCTCGGCTTCGCCTCGTGCAACACAAACGCTTCCCTCGTCTCTCCCAACTTCCAGCGTGCATCCATAACGCGATAGACACACGCTAAGCACGGACATTTTTTAACTCATAACCATTACGGTAACTGAAATTTAGAGCACAAAGTAAAAGATGGAAATTCATTTTGTTTGTAAACACTATGAAATCCGATATTGAATTTTAAAACAAAAATAGGGACTGGAATATTGGTACTACAGTGTAACTGAAAGTAAAACACGAAAGTTGAGAAATGGAATTGACTTACATGTAGAAAGTATAATAAAACAGAAAAGAACAAAGAAGCAATTTATGCACAAACCTCCTGTGGTGACAAGAAATCAGCCTCAATGACACAATCAACAAACAAGTGTTCCTCCTTGTCAGGGTTCTCTCTTCTCTTTTTTACTATATCTGCCACAATAGATTGCATGAACTCCTTGGCTACAACACGTGAAAAAGAAAATGTTGATTTGAATGAAGGAATAAGTAATAAAAAATTCAATACAATGGCAACAAAAGGAAATTCTTTATCACATAGAAAATCAAAGTCCGGTGCAGCAGTGGATACACAGTCAATTGCTCATATTAAAAACAACAATAATAATAATAATAATAATAATAATAATAATGATAATAACAAATTTGAAATAAGCAGGGCACTCTGTGAAGATAAGCAATCCTCCCCCTCTGCATAATTACTGCAAAGTACAAAACATTGAAACAAATTTAGAATTACAAATACAAACTAAAGAAAATAAACTACAAGACAGCATAACATGTTAATTTAAAAGTACAGTACCAGTGAGATCAATTTCCATGGTTAAAGGGTTGTATTCAACTTTCCTTGAATAGATAAAATAGCGCTTTGAACAATCAGTTCTAGGTTCAGGGAAGAAAGAAGTTGTTCTTGTTCTGGCTATTGTAATAATGGACATGTTTGATGTTTACACAGTCTTCCAACTTTTGATTTTCCGATGTTGACCAGAGTTTAAAGTACATGTAGCTTTGTGTGGTTTCCTTCTTACTCCAAGTTTGATCCAGTTTATTCTTTAAACAGAATTTCACTAGATATATACTACCCAGATGATGGATCCTCGTGCCCCCTTCTTTTATTGGCAAATTTGGAAACGCGTTTTAAGAAGCAATTTGGAAACACGTTTTAAGAAGCAATTTTGGAAAAATTTTGTAAAAAAGCATTTTAAGAAAAACACTGAAGACGCATTTTGAAGCACAGATGCCACTTTAACTCCCCTTGGGCAATTAGGTCTTTTTGTTTGTTGACTGCAAAAAAAATGAACAGTAGTGAAGTTTCCACTATCGCTGGTACAGTACTGAACCTTTTTCAAACTTTTTCTCGCGTTCACTTCCAGGTTCAGGAAAAGTTCCCCCAAGACGGTCTTCCATCTCTGCCCAGCACTGTAACCAACAATAAAATAGTTAGATAGTAGTGAGAAATCGGCACACATTTTGCAATTGCCTTGTATATGCATATTCCTGTCCTTTAAATATTATAGAAGAAATCGTACAATGTAAGCTTCATAAGACTAGCTTCTGACTTCATATAATAAGACTTCCCTGCCTTTCTAGATCTTTTGCAACTCATTTGCTTTGCAGTTTACATGTACATAATGTAAACTGCCAGTAATTTAGAATGACATTTTTAATATATGGTTCCAGAAAACATATATACCCTGCCCAACATTGTTAAGAAGAGAGAATGATAAGATGTCTAGAAAATACAGTTCTGTAGCAGATGGTGAAATGATCTACATACATCTACAGTACATGTACACCCTGTATTGGCTTTGGTTAAATTGGGGGTCTTTTTTTCAAAAAAATTATATTTATTTCATACTGATCTGGGGGCAGTGAGTTCCAGAGTACATGTAAATAGCGTGAAATTAAGACAGCCTTCTGTTTCTCATTTGTTGTAGCAGGGGCAAAGGAAATTCAGCATTCTAGTTTCAGCAATTTAAGCAATTTTGCAATTATATTAATTTCAAAGTTACTATACATGTAACTTACCCTGCCCTATGTATGTGTAAAATGTACAGAAAGGTTTACATGAAGTTGCTCTGGCTAAAATGTTTTTGAATTTGATTTTTCAACCTCATCCTGTTTTAAAAGTTATATTGGTATTCTTTATACATGTATTTTCAAGTCTTTGTCATTTATTGTAATCTTAGATTCCCAAATTTGCTTTATTCCCTTCACCCTTACCTCCTCGTAAGCATGTGCAAACTTCAGAACTTCCTCTTTATTCTTGAAAGCCTTCCCCATACCACTCACAGCCATGGACTGAATGGCAAGTGCCATCATGCTCTCACACAAAGGAATATGTTCATCTTTAGGTGTTGAGCTCCATTTCTCCGCAAGTACTTCTGCAGCCTTTGAAGTAGGGAAACCTCTGAGTGAGTTACATGTACAGATTCAGAAACACCTTCAATCCATTAACCATCCCAGCCCTACTCTGAAGTCCCTAATAATAGTATTGAGCGGAATAATGGTACAGGGTGGAAGAATCTTCCAAAACTAATAATAG
>JAOBYE010023459.1:3159-22980 GCA_025403585.1 Parazoanthus swiftii | reverse complement strand
ATGAAAATTTGGAAACCGACCTCGACTTGAAGTTATTGTTTATGGCCAGTGGGGCGTATTATGCATACGGTCTATATCCCGTTTAATATTACCTTCTTAGAATTAGTGAGATGTGAGAATTCTTTTTAGTTTTAATTGGGACAAATCCTGATCTCTACTTCAAATCGCGCAGTCATTTTGTTTCCGATGTTCGTGCAGGACTTAAGGATATTCCTCTGTTTTTCGGTGTGCAACTCGACTGCGCATGTTACTGCTCAAGTTCAGAACTTTCATGAACAGGATATTTTACAATTTGCCGTTGAAACCAACAACTAATCACTTTTATCAGTTTTGTGCCTCATGGAAACTTTTGCAGATTTCTCGACCGGCGATTTTCGCCGTATAGTTGACTTAATTACGCCGGGTACAAGGTTCGTAGATTGTAGAATTCAACATTTTCCATGGAGCATGCACTTAGACCCCCCTAGAAAGCTAACACCTTCAGTGCTTTTTCTCCGGCTACTTTATCTTTGTCTCCACTTGATGTGTCTCGTTTGGGAGAACCCTGCTTTTGTAAACTAACTCCTTTCGTGACACCTACTTTGTGCTAACACCCGCTTTGGAGCTCCTCTCTCTCTCTCATGCATCCACTATATACGAGCCTCTGAATCTACTGCATCCTTCATTTAAATCCCAGCTTAGAACTGTACTCTATAAAAGTCTTAGCCAGAGTTTCAGACTCTTAGCTCAGTACTTCCCGGTGGGGCGGCTGAGAGACGAGTTTGAGCACTTTGGAGCCTAAAGCTTCGGTGTGACGTGGGCTCATTCATAAATGCGAATAAATTTGTCACTGTCCTCGACCAATCAGAAACTCGCTGACAGGACTTTTTCGACACCACGGGTGAAATGATTCATCTCTTTGCGTCGCCGCAAGGATGAAGAACTTTTATCCTCGAATTTGTTAGGTTGAACAGTGTAAAAAAACTCTAAAAGTTCTCAGACTCCTCGAAGCGCCCCACCCGGAAGCACTGGGGAAAGGAATCTGAAATTCGGGCTACAAAAGATTGACTCTTTATTTTACTCTGACAGAGTCAGTACCTGCCAAATATTAGTCTCTGTCGCAAACCAAATCTCTCACTAGTCTGTTAACTGTTGCCAATTTCTCAATACTATTAACTATTCAGTATGCTATAGTAATTTTTTTATGCGTGAGAATCATTATTTTTTTGTAACTAGGCACTTTTAACCATTGTACATTTTACAAGTATATTATACCAAGTTATATTTGAGTCGCTGGCCAAAGAAGTCGTGCCTAGAAAGGACCGCGAGTCATAATGCCCGAATTTCCACTGCATGTTTTCCATCTTAAGCTAGTGTCGTAAATGTATCAATCATATAATCAATCAGTCAATCCATCAATCAGTAATTCCATCAATCAATAAGTCAAACAATCAATCATTCAATCAGTCAGCTAGTCAGTCAATCAGTCAACCAGTCAACCAGTCGATCAACCAGCCAATCAGTCAGTTAATCAGTCAGCCAGTCTGTCAGTCAGTCAGTCAGTCAGTCAGTCAGTCAGTCAATCAATCAATCAGTCAATTAATCAATCAGTCAGTCAGTCAATCAATCAGTCAATTAATCAGTCGGTCAGTCAATCAATCAATCAATCAATCAACCAGTCAGTCAATGAATCAGTCAATCATTCAATCAGTCAGTCAATCAGTCAATCAATCAGTCAGTCAACCAGACTGTCAGTGAATTAACCAGCCAGTAAGTCAGTCAGTCAGTCAGTCAGTCAATCAATCAATCAATCAATCAGTCAATTAGTCAAGCAGTCAGTCAGTCAATCAATCAGTCAATTAATCAATCAGTCAGTCAGTCGGTCAGTCAATCAATCAATCAATCAATCAACCAGTCAATCAATGAATCAGTCAATCAGTCAGTCAACCAGACTGTCAGTGAATCAACCAGCCAGTAAGTCAGTCAGTCAGTCAATCAATAGCAAAAACAGTAGGTCCCAACTTTGAATCTGTTGCTGAAAGGAGATCAGTATAAAATGACGCATCTTTTTTGCTTTTCTTGAATAGTGAAAAACAGTGATAAGTTGGTGTTACCTGTTGTTCAGATTCAAGAGATGAGATTTTCCAATTAGTCCAGAATTTTGTAAAAAGATGTTTGTATTTTGGTAAAATTATTACTCAACGGATAAATTTTATCTTTCAGATATGCTGTCATCAGATTCAACGAATACTTTCGAAGAAAACCAGAATTCCTTTCCTTGACGTGTGACAGTTAGAAATTATAAACACATATAAAATTAACCAGGTTGGTTTCATAATTATTGTAAGCATGGGAGTTTTGAAAAACGTCAATTCAATTGAAAAAGATATCTATATGTTAATATCATGAGGTGACATCATCTAGTGGCATATATTAAGTACAATGTTGCTGTTTATGAGCCAGAAAAGTTTATTTTTTTTGCACACCATAATTTCTTTTTGAATTTCAAACATTTATATTTCTCTTAGGGTTTTGTCATTAATTCCAATATCTTACTGGGTTTTTTTTCGCCAAGACTGTAATATTGACTAGTTACAGTTCTTTTCAATTTCGCTGAAGTGAGTGAGGTCGAAAAACCTTTGCATTGCCAGCTTGAATCTATTTAGAAGTTGTATACTTTGTTGTCGAACGTTCCCGTAGTGGACCATTTTTTAGGGTTTTTGGCTGACATTATTATTAAAATAAAAATAGAAAAAATAACATTTATTTTATTACTTAGAAGTTATTTTCTTAAGTTAGATCATATTTTCTTTTCTTAACAGTTGAAAGACACTTTTAAAATCGCTGTATTATCATACTGTAAGAAGCAAATTCATTACTTGAGCTCTTTGAACAGCAACAGATTGTTTCTCAAATCCTATATGGGGAAAGTGTTAGATATGTAGGCAAACTGGTTGTGCAATTGTAGCGCATGCATAAGTTACATTCGCAACAAAACAATTTGATTCTGGTTAATGTTGTTTACAACTTTAACAACTCGACCATGTAAAGTAAGTTGCTGCTGTCAATTTGTTATTTCATTTAGAAGACAGCAAAAGTGAATGAACACGTTAACTATTCATTTGGTAATTTGAAAAACAGATTTGTGATTTTTCTGTCTTGCCTAAGTTGTCTATTAATTCCCTATAATTCTTAGAAAATACGTTTTCTAATAAAATTCCTAACCATATTTCTGAATCTATTGAAGTTCAGCCGGTTCAAGTTATTTTTCAGACAATATTTTCAATAATATATTTTATTTAACAAATCAAAAGCACTGATGATGTACATGTAAGTCAAAGCAGTATCCCATGTACTGACATTACTCTGCAACTTTATATACAAGATTCAAACGTTCAATCGAACACAATTTGGTATTTTTTATGCAAGATTACAGCGCATGGCCAACATTTTAGTTGGCAGATAATCCTGAACGGCAGAGTTGTGTCTTGACGAACGTATATATAAGAATATTGTTGAGAAAAAAATACTTGTGGAAAAAATGACTTGTTTCGTCAATTCCACCTTTGATGGAAGTTTAAAGAACAAATAAAGGGAGCATTTAAACTTGTTTGCTCTTTGTGACTTTAAGTGTAGAATAGGATGACTTTGTTCACAAGACAATCACATGCAATGTTCACAGATCAAAACAAAACTAACAAAACATGGTGAGAAGGTATTCTGCTGTAGGGTCGGCCACGTGACCGAAATGGAATGTTGATAAGATTGTTACAGGTTTTAAAACAAAGTACATACTAACTTCACAACCGTCATTGTTCTCATGAGTGTCCCATCCAGCTGCTAGACTTGTAACCGGAGCAAAAAAAGACATGTTATTCCCTTTCATCAAGCTCCATTGGCTAGTTCCTATTGATGGCTTCCTATTGAGCAACGGGTAATCTTCAAACTGCTTCTGGGAACTTACAAAGCTCCTAAAGGTCTTGCTCTTGATTTCTGTAACTCCTACGCCTTTGCACGTCTGTCCGTATTCTACCCTAAGGAAATTCTCATTATAGTACAGTCCCTAAATAGAGAACAAAATCCTTTGACGATAACTGTTTCTCCACAACTGCGGTTCTGGGACTGTGAAATGCCCGACCGAACTCTGTCAAACTCTCTCCTTCCGTAGATATTTTAAGTCTAAACTCAAGACAGATCTTTTAAATTAGCTTCTAGTCTTTTTTTTTTCTAGAAATATTTTTAATACTTTCACGAAGTTAATCCATGTTCCTGTTATAAATCCGCATTCCAATCCGGATGTTCTTTTGCTACCCAATAAGAATACTCCAGCGACATTTTGAGCTTGTTCATAGCATGACGTTCATTTTTCTCGACTTAAGGTTTCCCGTCAAATAAATTGTCACTCCCTTAAAGTATTAAATGAGAAAATCCTTTATTTTGCAGTCGGTCATGCACATAGACTGTGGGCAGTCTCTTCCTTTCATGGTCTAATCGATCGAGAAAACATAAACATCGAGCGATAGCTAGCAGCGCCCACGATCATCGTGGCCCGCTGTTGCTCGACGCTCATTCACTTGATTTCCTTGATTCTGAGAAACGGAAGAGACCTTTTTCATAATACGCCTCAGAGGCCATGAACAAAAACTTCGAGTCGAGGCCAGTAGTGCCAAAATACAGCAAATGTATGAAAACTTGGAACTTGACCTCGACTTGAAGTTATTGTTTATGGTCACTGGAGCATAAACAAATTATGAAAGTGGTGTATAGACCGTGCTCGTAGTCGATCGGTGACAACTAAAATTGTCCGCATTGCATGCTGGTCTTAATATAGCAAATGCCAGCTTTGCTTTTCTCATTAATACGAACACGTGTCTCGACATCTGTGGTGGAATAGAGTGTTCAGTATTACGGGCGCTGCAACTTATAATTATAGTAGTTAAGGTTTCCTTGACTTTCTCAGTTCACTCTCATTGTACACGTTTTAAAATAATAACAATAATAATAATAATACTGACAGTTACATACTCTGTCTCATAAACAACAAATATTGCAATTTAAAACATGGCCGCCCATGCAGATACATGTAGCTTAAAATAATCTTTTCTTTTTTTTCTTTTTTATTGAACTGGATGAGAACGATGTAATTTTTTTATCGGTTTTCTAATTAACTGTAAATTTTGAATTTAGTGTTTTAAGTCTTTTATCTCATATTTTTAGATCAATGTAGCTGTAATTTCAAACTTAGAACCCTGAGCCATTTTTCTACATTGTGAAACTGATGCATCGAACTTATGTATTGCAACCTTTTTAACGTTTGGTCTGAAATTATTATTATCATTATTGTTATCATTATTATTATCGTTATTGTTATTATTATTATTATTTCTATTATTATTATTATCAAATGACACTTTGTAATACCTTCCAGTATCTAATGGAATTATATGTTCAGAGATTTACAATTGTTACACAAAGAAGCTATAAATGTAACTGTCAAATGACAAAATGAATAGATTCTTAAGGGCATTGGCACTATCACTAAACGTTTGGTTTTTGTTCAACCGATAATATTGCAGACTAATCGGCTTTCTAAGTTTTTGCCCCCATTACATCACATGCTGCTTGTAAAACCGCAAAATTAGGTAACTTGAAAAAGTGAATTGGAAAATAAGGGTATATATGAGTCCATGACTTGGCAAGTCAAAATTTCTATCAATATCTAGCCAAACAACCCCTAAGTTAATACGTGTTCAAGCGGTTCTAAGCACTTGTCATAACGCTACTGTACACGACATTTTTTTAATAAGAAACAGTAAATGGCAACATCGGCTTCAAACTGTTTGAGATGAATTTGTTCTTTTTTATGAGCAGTTTGAATTAAGGAAAAAAGACAAAATAGAACAAGGCTTCGGGGATATAAACTGTTCGTACAATACATGCATTGTGCGGCTGTATTAAGAGGCAAACTACTTTCATTGTTTGTTGAAACAGTTTTTAGGCCTCAAGATTATCGAGCCGAGCTGAACTTGTTCTTAAATTGTCCTTAAATTTTTGCCAATTTGAGCTTCATTGTTCTTAAAAAGTTGTTCTTATAAGAAAAAAAAAGCTGTAACAGAACGGCCACAAGGATATATTTGCATTCCAGCTGCCAAAAAAAGACAAAGCATTACTATTATAATGATAAAAAGGTGTATTAAAATGAGTGCAGATATTGTATAAATACCTCGTTGACACTGGTAATGCGGTCTAATAACTGTTAAGCCTGATTAATGGCGATTATTCTAACCAAAATTTCAAGATTGTAGCAGCAATGCTGAGTACTGATCAACTGTGAGAGGAATATCTATGACCAAAATCATTTGAACCAAAGTGGCAACCGAGCTCCAGTCAGCGAGGGGTCTTTTAATCAGTACTCGGATTTCCTTCCGTAAGTTTTAACGGGGCGTAGGACTTGTTAAAATACTTATCGTTAAAATCGTTATTCAAATATCCCACAAGGATTTAAGGAAATGTTCTGAGTTTTTAAGAAGTCACATATACTTTATCGTTTAATCTGAAAATCTTTATCCATAAGAACTTCTTCGTGCTGGCGAGCAAGCCCGTATCGATCGAAACGAAACACACGGATATAGCTAAAATATTAATTGGATATTGACAAAATACAATATCAAGTCTTGGTTTGCACTGACGTCAGAAATTCTTATTTTGACCCATGGGAAATGTTTCTGAGTATATAGAGACTGCATGATAAAGGCTTACAGAAGAACGAGAAGTGGCCGCTATGAGGTTAGAACTTTCATACACTGATGTGGCGGCCAAATTTACAACTTGCCGTTAAAGCTAACTCTAGTCTGCAGCCCGTCCGGTACTAAACAAAATTGAATTTAATTGTTTATCTCGCCAAAACATTATGATTCTACAACTAGTTGACTTTTGTGACCAGCCGAAGTGGCCTTTAAACACCGAACCCTAAAGCATATCTGAGGCACATTTTCAAATTATCCATGCATTGATTCATTTTAGTTTTTTTTTGGTGACGTCTGTTTATTTATTTAATTTAATTTAATTTAATTTAATATGACACAATATTTATATAGAAACATCTACAAGCTAAAAGCTAGTTTAAAAGAGCCCTTTATTAGACAAAATTGAAATCAAAATAATAATTTAGAATTCAGATATTGAAGTAGTATGCATTATCAAAGTACAAGTAATAAAACTATACTACACTATAAAGATTTGAGATGTCGCTTTGTGGATCTTTAAAAACTTTCAAAGTTATCGGATTTTCTACTGTTCAGTGGCAGAGCATTATAAGTTTTCGCGCCATTGTATCTAAAACTTCCTTGATACTTTGCTGTCTTTGCCAATGGGAGACGTAACTGATGGAAAACAAGAACAGCTGGTACAGCTTAATGTAACCACTCAAAATACAGCTCCAGAACGGTACAGGAATACGGACATTCCCTAGCCTTCTCCGCAGGCTTCTGCATGAAGCGAAGATGCATGGCGAACGATGAAGCGTATATGATAAAAGATGGTTAATGTAGGCTATGTATGGTTAAAAGGGTAAACGAGATTGCCTCGAGCACTGTTCAGGGTCAGTATTACTGCGCAAACCCGGCCGATATTTAAATCCTTGTAACATAAGGGATGACATAATTGAGCTCCTCCAAATTTACACGCACATAGTTTCAGTCAAGGGGGTAGAATTGAGAATATGATGATTTGTTAGGAGCAGAAAATCTTATTTGTTTTGCGTTTGACGGTTCACCAGGTTCCTGAGGCTTCAAAACTCGCGTTTTCAAGTTTGATGCGTCTAAGCGCAAAACTTAACTCGTATCGTACGTCAAGTTTGAGATGTCAAATTTCAAAACATCAAAACTCAAAACTTAAGTTTCTAAGTTCAAAACTCCTTTCGTCAAATTTGAAGCGTCTAAACTCAGAACTTCAAATCTGAAAACTTAAACTTCTAAATCAAAATTCCTATCGTCAAGTTTGACGCGTCTAAACTCAAAACTTTTAAACTCAAAACTTAAGCGTCTAAATTCAAAACTCCTATCGTCAAGTTTGTGGCATCTAAACGCAAAACTAAACTCGTATCGTACGTCAAGTTTGAGATGTCAAACTTCAAAACATCAAAACTCAAAACTTAAGTTTCCAAGTTCAAAAATCCTTTCGTCAAATTTGAAGCGTCTAAACTCAGAACTTCAAAACTGAAAACTTAAACTTCTAAATCAAAATTCCTATCGTCAAGTTTGACGCGTCTAAACTCAAAACTTTTTAACTCAAAAGTTAAGCGTCTAAATTCAAAGTTCCTATCGTCAAGTTTGTGGCATCTAAACGCAAAACTAAACTCGTCTAAATCGTCAAACCTGAGGCGCCTAAACTTCGCCTGAGCTAAGAGCCTGGTAGCGCCTTTAGAGACTCGAATTAACACAGTGTGGCCGGTATGGGCGGCTTTGGTCTTTAGAGGAGTCACAAAGCCCGACCCGTTTGAACGATGGTTTGTAATGAAAGAAGGAAGAGGCTTTTCTTTCACAAGAGCCAGCAGATGCGATTGTAGGAACATTGACCTGTTTGAGATGGGATCTTATAGCCGAACGACGACATCGGCTTTAGATCTCGCAATATCTTGCCGTATGTTTGGTCTATAGGACACACTTTGGATTGAACCGCAGAAGACATGCCAATGGGCCGATAAGTCAAAGGAAGCCGGACAGCTGAACAGGTAGGTCGTGAGAGTCCTTCAACTTGGTGAGTATTTTATCGAGGATGTTGCATTTGCGAGTTGAGAAGTGCACAATCTGTTTGGGTTCATTATTGGACCTCAATTTTGAATTATTCAGTTGATTTAATTAAATCTTCCAGTTATATGATTCCGCATAGTCTAGCATTGCTTAGGAAGATGGAAGACAGCTCCCGCAACAGTTGTTGTTAATGCTTCTTTGGAGACTTGCTGGTAGGAATTCAACCCATTCCCCCAGTGTCAAAAACAGTAACTTCAAGTCGAGGTCAAACTCCAAGTTCTCTTAAATTTGCTGTATTTCTGCCTTTCTGGCCTAGATCCCAAGTGGACTCGGGGGCGTATTACGAAAGCGGTTCGCTGTAGTAATCTCAACAATGAAACAACTAAATTGCTACTTCAATTTTAAAAACGAAAAATAGAATAATTATAACTGATAGATAAATAATCAATTATAATCATCAATCACAATTAACAGATCCAATTATGGGAAATTTGATATTCGTTTTGTTGGATCTAAAGTATGGAATTATATTCAAGATGATTTAAAATCCAAAAGGCGTAATTCCTTTAAACACAACCTTAAATCTTCTCTTATTTCTAAGTACTTAGATTAGTACATATTGTGCTTTCACTATATTTGAAGTTGATGAGAACACAAAATGTAATTTATTTATATAACTCAGCTTTCGCCCTGTGTGAGTGTGTGTGTATGCTGTCCTACAAAATGGAATAACTTGAATAACCTTCAATTTACTCCGCATGGCCCAGACGTTTTTTGCTATTTCTAATTGCCTGTGCTCTCATAAACTGCAAAATAAACCACTTCTATTAATACAATTCGTAATTACTTTTTTGAGCAAAACAAAGTTTTGTTGTTGTTGTTGTTATTGTTGTTGTTGTTGTAACCATAATCGTTATAATATAAAAATAAGCCTTATAAAACACTTCCACTACAGGGCTTACTTTCGGACGTGTATGATACTATGAGTCAAAACTGTTTAAGGGCGAAGAAGGTTACAGCAGCATAATATAAATGCTCTTTTGTTTACTTTCTTGCTGATTATTTATCTAGGAGAGCAGTTTGATTCTACGTTGTGAAAATTCTCATCATACAACTGATCGATGAAGTTGTGATGGTATATAATTAGTTTGTAATTCTGAACCAGTTGATGAAAACAAAAACGCTTGACCATTCAATCGAAAGGTTTTGAACCCTTTCAGATCTGATGGCCCGCAGAGTTACCAAACAGAGTTACCAAACACAAATTAACTGAATCTCTCTTGACCTACTTTTAAGTCTCAAGATATATACTGCTGTACAACTGTACCTTCTTTTTAGCTCAATCAAATTACCCTTGTTTCTGTGTGCTTGTGTGTGTATTTGAATATTCCTTCTGCTTTCTATCGTTTGCTTTTTTTCCTTCCCCTTTTGTGTGCATACTGAGACTGCACGGATAACTATAATGTCGCTGAAATAAAAGGCAAATCAGTAACTGACCATCAGTAGGATACCCAAAATGTGTGCAATTCTACAGTTGGTTTCGGCTCAATTAAACCCTAGACCAATTGTAGACCATTTTAGGAGGGGCCACCCACTATGTGAGCACAGTTACTGAACAAAAGTTAGTACAGGCAAGGGAAATAGAATGGAAACCGCTAAAAGAAAATTTGCGTGTAACCCCAGAACACGATAGAGTGATTTATAATGTTAATATAATATAACGAACTGACCATAGCTGCTTTCCAAGTTGGCTCATTTTAGCTGTTTTAAGTATCTATTCTCGAATTAATACCGTGTTCTTTCTTAAAAGCAATCTTGCAAAGAAATTGCAACCACAAGAGTGCAAATAAATTCTTACAACCAAAGTTATACAATTCAAGACAAGAGCGGCTACTGGGTAGTGACGTTTTCATTTTCACTTACATGTTCTTGTATGTTCTTCACAAGCCATCAAGAAAGCGAATTCTTTTCGTCATTTTTAAAAACTGAGTCCCTCAAAAGCTAACTCTAGAGGATAATCATGGATTAAAACACTGAAATATGTAAATTCGAATCCCGTTCAGATAGACGGGCCTATGTATAGGAGGGCGACATGTCAGAAAAACGGCTACCAAGCTCACAAATTTGCAAAAAACAAGAAAAATATACAAAAGTTAAGGGTTTTATCACGCCAGGTTTGCTTGTCTTCTTTCTCGTCGTACACTGCGAAAGATCAGTCGCATAATTTTTTGGTCGAAAAAAGTAACACACTTCACACTTTTGCTTTAAAAGTTAGATTTCAGACGCAATCTTGGAAATTTGCCCAGCTTTTTTCTTACTACCTTGCGCGCATGTGCAGTCATTATTCCTACATTTCTAGGAGGGCTTAAATCCGGGAGAATTAAACGTGAGAATTTGCGGTAGACGCCTCTGGCAGCCGCTATACCATTCTTTTTATGTGACGTCATAGCCGCCATGTTGGTGCCCCTTTACAATGGAGTTAGAATTAGTTTCTTTTGTAATGGGGCTCCAACATGGCCGCCATGCCCTTTGTCGTTTGAACCCCCGGGGAGTGAGTAAAAGCCAGCAACACGTTCCAAAGACATCTACGCCCTTCCAATGTATATCATTTAAACCAAAAGAGGTTCAATCAAAACCCTGAGGCGCAAGATTCTTCTCTATGGCAGCAAAATGTCTTTAAAATAAGTTATCAGTAGACTTTAAAAATTGTTTGGTGCCCATCTTTATATCAAAACTTAAAAGTCATCTTCTTTGATTAGCTTTTTATTAGATTAGATCAGATTAGGTTAAATTAGAATAGCTAAGACATGTTTTTGATTGTTTTATCAATTGATACAATGTAAACTTTTAAACTTAACTAAGTTATCGATTTCAGCATTCAATATTTAACGTAAATGTTTTAGATATAATTGTAAGCACTTAGAACTGACCTGTGTATGAGCTATATAAGTGTTATTTTTTTTAGCAATATTATTATAATTATATTTACAGCTATAATTGTTATCATTATTATTAACATTATTATCAGTATCATCAAACCATTCATACCTGACTTCGGACACAGCCTGCAGCCAGTTGGAATGAGCAGTATGTGTAGAGTAGGTCGGGTGACAGACTACAACACCGGGATAACCGTCCGTTTTCTCTTTAAAGTCGAGACTGCAAATGGTCTCATCATTTTCCTCATGAATCGAAGTAGACAGACGAACAAGCAGCGAAGCTGTTATCGAGTCGTCGAGATGCAGCTGACAGTGATGATCGTGGGCGCGAGGGAAAAAAGATATGATAATCTGTTATTTAGAGGCACTTGCGGTCTTTTCTTTTCTTCCTTTCTTCCCACCCGCGATCCTCGTTGCTTATGTTTTTTTGGATTGATACTGAAGTAAAAGAAGTGAAAGATCGCAGTTTACAGACGACTTAACGTCCTCGTCCACGGACGGCGTGGTGAAAAACATTTCGCAAAAAGTTCAATCCTCAATCTATACCAGGCCGGGTATTGAAACCGGGAACTCGTGGTTGACAGTTATAATATATTAAGCAAGAAACAGAAAATAATGATTATGATAAAGCACTAGCAAAACACGGTAGGAACCTACAAACTACGTTTTACGACACCTCAAGAATGTACGACCAATATTGCCACTTACGTTAATTTTCAAATCATTGCTTATGTCAAGAATGTTATTACTGATATCAGAAGGGGTCAAGAATTAACAGGACGAGTTAAGAGCACAAGTACACGCACCATAAGAAACTCTGCACTGTTCTGTCTTCGTGATCTTGTTACATAATGCAGAGACTATAAGCCGTCTGATGCGCCAGGTTGGGCGCCATATTCAAGTGCTTGTATAAGTACCCACCCATTTGGATCTGGCCTTTGGCACTATATCAGCGCTTCCTTTTTCAATACTGCAGTCTAATGTAGATATTCTTTATTGTTGGATCACTGTAAGTAGCCTGTGTTTACGCTATAAAAACACGCAGCCATTCGAGATTATTCGTCTATTTTGACGAGATTATTCGTCCATTTTCTTCATAGTTCTTGCACTGGAGGGAGAACAAATTGCACGAGGTGCTGAATTTCAAGTCAAAGCAAAGTTGAGGTAATTATGGAAGTTCACTGCATATTGTTATAACGGTTTTTAGTAGCACACTTATGTTTTCCGACATTTTGAAGCGTTTTTTCTAACAATTTTGATTACCATTAATTTTGGCTTCAAATAAGTTCGCGCTTTGAGAAAATCTTTGTTATGTGCTCAAATCGTCTTCGCTCTTCTCACGATAAATGGTAGTATTTGCTCCATCAATTCAGTCCATTATTTGAGTTACTACTCTTTTAGTGTATATGCGTGTTTTCATCTTAATGTTTGTACAAGAACGCTACTTTCGATTCATTGTAAGTGTTCAGATAATTAATAAATATTGCTATATTTAACCACGATCATGTTACTAAACTATTGCTTGCTTTTTTTAATAGTTATGAATAAGTTCTGTGTGTTCCTGACTTTGTGTGACGGCAGAAAGTAATGCTGCATAATTTAGTCGAAGCCGTTAAACTAGACTCATTATTTGTCTTATATACTATTAATGTCCAAAAGGGGAGGAATGAGAACGAAATAAAGTTTTGTTTTACACGTGGACTTACCGCTAAAATGTGTTAGCTTCGCTTAGATTCGACTGGATTAAGTAACGGCTTTGTGAACAAGTAAATCTGGAATAAAGTTTGACGGTAACAGGACGTTGTAAATCAGAGCTAAGAGAGGAAACTTAAGCATGGTTCATTCTCGTGAAATAAGCGAAAGCAGAGTCATAAGAAATTTAAATAAAGGAAAAGACAAAGAAATACTGATGTGAGCTAGCACACTTGTTATTTAAATTTCTTATGCGTGTGCTTGTGGTTGTATCGCGAGTTTGGACCAGGATTAAATTCAAGGTAGCGCTCGGTAGATATTCCGCATATGGATTGATCAGGAAAAAAATACCAACTAGATCTGACTATGGGGTCTGTTGGCGTTTTACCCACAGGGATTTGGGCTTTCGTGTTTGCGAAAAATACATTGTTAAGCTGCTTTTCTCTGAAGTGTTTTGGAGAGTTCTAAAAAAACAGCAGAAAATGTCTTATAATAAATGTTTCTCAAAAATAAGAAATTGTAATATAATAAATCAAAACTTTCTCAATGTTCTTCAAATATCTGCTAGTACTAATACTATTAACTTAGATTGTCAGTACCATTAGCAAAAGAATATAACTTAACCCCAATTTTTGGAAGATTTAATGATGGTCTGAAAATATAGTTTTGAACTAATAGGACCAGGGTGCATTCATGGAATTTCAAAGTGGAGTATTTACACCGGGAAGATCATCAGGGGAAGAAACTTTCAGTTCGTTTTGTTGAAAAGAAAACAACGAACCAAAGCAATTAAATGGAGATAAAGAAAACAGTGACGATTTTACGTAAAATGGCAGAGAGGAAAGTTTTTGATGTATGAGACTTTTTTCGCACGTACGTTGGTCATGATCACTATTTTAAATTCCTCAAGTTATTTTTGTCTAACTCGTTTCCTTGTTTAAAAAGTTGATTTGACGAAATACTGAGATGTAAACAGCAATATTGCACGCGATTCGATCAGGTTGGCAAGGCCGAGGTTACACGCGTGATTTAGTTCAACACGTATCCGTAGTACTAATAGACCTTTATGACGTTATCATGTAGTTTAAAATCTTCAAGTTAGCCCTTTTTTGAACGAAGAAAGAGCAAGAGAGAGCAAGTCAAATTTGGTAAACAACGAAATTTAGGGTATTTATTTATTTTACTGTGACATTGGTTAAGTTTCTAAAAACAGAAATTTTAAGGGAGGAGATATATCTGATGATTTTAGCGTGAACATGTAAACTTGCACGTCAAATTGCGTGGACGTGCAAATTTGGAGAAACCGTTTCACTTGGACGTGCAAATTTGCACGTCCAAGTGAAATAATTCACTAAAGATTCTCTGTATTTAGTTCGCCAAAGTCGCAGTTTTTGAGACCACACTTTACATCTTTGCTTCTTTCCCATTTTGACTTAGCAGTTCTGACTTACAAATGAGCTAACTTCAAGTTTCAAATGACTGATACAAACCGTGATAAACGTTTTTACACGCGGAAAACGGACGAAAAGGACCATCGTCTGATAGAGAGGCTAAATTTGAACCTTAAAGCGTGAGTTAGTGCCGGGTACAGTTTGTCGCACGTGAATTAACAGAAGCTTGAATAACAAAACGTAATTGCTGCTAAACTCATTTACCACTGTTTGTGTTCTGTTCAAAGAGTTGTTACATTTTGAGTCAAAAAGTTGTTACATTTTGCGTCAAAAAGTTGTTACATTTCGGGTTGATGTTACATTTTGAATCAGTTGTTACCTTTTGTGGCATAACAAGCCTTTCCAATCTCTCTAACACGTTTTAAAGAAAAGGGTCAAGATATTTCTCTTGTATACTTTTGTATAGTAATTTTATTCATTATGTTTGTTAAAAGGACACTTTCACGGGTTTGCACATGCTCGAGCTCGGATGACAGCCATTGTCTCACAGCCAATAGAAACCAAGGGAATACACCCGGGAAGTTAATCCTGACTTCGACTGACCTTAAGTCGCTCAGATCAGCAGCTGTTTATAAGTGCTTTGCTGCTATTCTTTTGTCGTAAAACCTCAGAACTTGGCTTTGTTCCGGGCCGGAACAAAGATTAAGTTTCTGAGAACCTGAGCATGTGCGGAACCGTGAAAGAATTCTTTTTAAGTTCGATCGAGGTTAGGATTAGTTCTCCGGGTGTATTTCCTTGGCTACTATACTATAGGCTATGAAAAAGTGGCTGTGATCCGAGCTCGAGCATGTGCAAAGCCATGAAAAAACTTTTTTAATTAACGAGCGCCTTTTAGGAACTTTATGTAAATCTTGTTTATAGTTATTATCTTTATCACCATATTACTTCCGCTATAATTGTTAATATTTTAGTTTGGCGTAAAGCATACTGTACATAGGATCGTGAAATTGTTAATAAAATTTATTTTTGTTAATATTACTAAAAAACAAATAATAATTTATCTTTTTCTTGTCACAATAATTTATTATTGTTAGCAGTATTACCATAACTAGCTGTCAGGATTTACAGCGAGTCGAAAATCGTGAGTTTAGAGATGGAGACTTTTTGTCCAATTTTAAGATACCGAATAACATTTATGCTTTGGTAAAATTATACTGTGTTTCCTGAAAACCTAAACTACAAAACAGTTTTACATTGGTAGGTGAGTATACACTACAAGAGTGATAAAAATAAGAAAATGATTTTAACAATAATAATAACCGACAATAACAAATAATAAAAATGACTAATGAAATAAACAATTAAAAATATTGTTTTACGATCACTCGTTAGATATAAGTAGTAAGCAGCCAAGGAGGTGCGCAAACGGTTTTACAACATACCATAGTTTTTAAAGCGAATTGGTTATGAAACTCGACCACTTTCTTCGTTACATATTTCTTTTGTTCGTTGGCTTTGACCCTGCACAAAACACAAAAGGTATTGAAATGCATATGAACAACTATAACCAAGAAAAGTTCGCGTTCACACAGTGAACAAAGCAATGTGCACTCTCACGGTTTGTTCAACCTAAGGACAAAGCAGCTTTGTACACTCCTTTTGGAGTTTGTTGAGCTTCACAACGAGATAGTTTGTTCTATCAACTATGTACATGCCAAGTCAAAAAAACTTTGTCTTTTGGTTTTGAGTAAGCAGAACGAAATTCAGTGTAAATGGAGGAGAGTTTCAAAAGTGTTAATAGTATAAGCCTTTAAAGTTTACTTCCGGCTTTAAGAAATACTTCTATCGCCATAAAAGGTCAAAATCATTCATATCTCCTTATAACCTGTGTTGTGGAACCAATTCCATTGCTTGAAATTCAATAACCGTCGGGTAATTGTATTAACAAGATATAATATTCCTGAACACAAAAATCTTATCTCTGTTTCTCCACCATAAATGAGTAAAAATGACTGGTTTCTCAAATATAATGTCTTGAAAACTGATTTAGAAGTTTGTGTACTGTACTGAAAAACTTAATAGATCCGGCAGCGATAGTTGTGGAGTTGCAAATGAAAAGGGCGTTGACCATTTTAAGCAGTGTTTACGGAAGGACAGATAAAATCAAGTGACTACAAGTGTGAAGTGGCGATTTGAACGGTATTTTGCTAATAAGTCAGTTCCGGCATGAGGGGCGGCAACAGTCCATCGATAGCCTTGTAGATTATCAGTAGGATTATAAATTTAACATATGAAGTAACAAACGAAACACAGTGAGCAGAATGCGTTAGAATTTTCATTTTCCAACCGTAGTAGACAAAGATAAGAGTTGACAAGTAGTACTATATTCTTAGATGATAAGGACTAAAAGAGAAAAAGACCCAGGGTATTAGCTATCAAGGAAAAACCGAAATGTTTTGTCGGAGGAACAGGACTTCGTTATGGTAAGAAACTACTTTTATTAGGTGCAAATAACCTAAAGATTTTACCAGATGTGAGGAAAGAGCAACATGAACTGCAGTAACATGTGAGGTGAATTTCCTCAATACATTTTTGTGTGTTTGAATTTCCGACAATGAACTTTCCTGCAGTCTGTATGGAAAAGAAATTTATCTTGAGACATTTTCATACGTGCTTTCCACCTTATCTTTTATTTGCTGGAGATTTCCAGCTAAATAAAGTTAATTTGCATTTCATGAAATTATGCCTAACATTTCATCGAAATGAAACGCGGAATTTCCTTGGTTTTTTTCAGCTCCTTTGAAAATAATGATTTGGTGCATGTTTAAGAAATATTTTCAGCTCGTATACTATCCGAGGAGTGGTAAGTCAGATTTTAAAAGAGCTTCTCGATCCTCCTTACCAAATACTGGAACAATCAAAAGGTTAAACCGACTCTCGTTGAAAACAACAAAGCTTTCTAGCTACTCGTTTAAATATCTTCCAGGCCTGAATAGTTTTAGAGTTCCCCTAGCTTAATCAAAGACCAAGTGTTAAATTGTTCAGCATTAGAGAGATTATGTACGACGCACAAATGAAAAGGAGGACTATAAATGAGACACAAAGCTTTTCGCAAGCGGTGAGGCTTGATAAAGTTGTATAAAAATAGGAAGTTTCACAGGAAAAATAAACCATTGTGCAGTCTTGTCCATTGGAAAATCTAGTTGCGAGACCATTTTTGCTGTTTACCGTTTCGCGTTTACGTGATGCTTTAAAATGTCTTAAACATTTTAGGAATGTTTCGGATGCATAGCGTTTGTGCAGCTTAAAACGGCTCGTAAGAGTGACTCCTCTATTTAGACATTTTGTTAAGGAATTTTTCAAACATAGTCTGGCATTTCCCCTTCGCCTCCTCCTCAAA
Organism: Parazoanthus swiftii; assembly: GCA_025403585.1. Lineage (NCBI taxonomy): Eukaryota > Metazoa > Cnidaria > Anthozoa > Zoantharia > Parazoanthidae > Parazoanthus > Parazoanthus swiftii. The sequence goes on along the minus strand of JAOBYE010023459.1, from coordinate 4,829 downwards.
AAGTTGTTTTTGTCTGGCTGAACAACTCATTTTTCATTGCAAACATCTTCGATACAACTGCTTTGTTTTTATGTGTGAATTTTCGTTCTTTCATTTCAATGTGGAATAAAACAAATGTAATTCAGATCCTCTTTCCATAGTTTAGTGCAGTTGCTTGATTCTTCGAGTTGAGAATATTGTGAGATGAAATAAGTGCATTATCAATACTAAACAAACATTTTTTTAGTTTGGAGTCGAAGACTGACAACACAGCTATCTTGCAGACAATAATATAGTGGTTGTTCGTAAATGACAGTGATAACTCTTGATATAATTTGAAAGCTGAAACTTTGTGGCTTTGATACATTAGACGTCTACCCAATCACGTAATCAGACGGTGTTAATACAACGGGACCACATCTGTCAGACTGTCAATGTACTTTTGTAAAGTATCAAAGATGTAATAACTGTTTCTGCTGCAATAAATGTTTCAGCGGGCCCTGATCTCCTCCACTCCTTGTCTTGGATCTGAAGTGTGGAAGGTACTCCAGGGCTAAGTAAGGTGTCCGAGCAACGAGATTCTTTGAAGGTATTTTAAATTCTACCTTGCGTGATATTTGTGAGTGTCTTAATAATGTAATTACTACACACACCAAACTGGCAAAGAAGTTATTCAACGTTTAATCAGTTTTCCCGTTTCCTTCTGGCAATGCCAGGGACATTTTCCAGAGCCGTTCTGAGCTATCTGTTAGCTTTGTGGTTGCATGTCAGAGTCGTATGGTTGTTAATATGGCTAGCTCTTTCTGTTTGCATTGTGTTTGAACAAACTCGAAAGGTGGTTCATTGACGAAACAAGTGAAACAATATAACTTTAATGTGTTTTTTTTCCTATTTCGAGACTACAAATCTCGGTATAGACACAAATATTAAGTTCACCACACCTCCTTCTTCACCGTTACTGAAACTAGCGAGTGTGCGTAGAACAGGGGTGAATTATCTGTCCACTCATTGAAAGGCTGTTTACTCGTACAGACCAGTATTATGGGCAATAAGGAACAACCAGACCGTCTCGTAAGAAGGAGGACGATCTTACATCCGGCGTTAACTCCGTTAATCAAGTTAGAATGTCTTATTTCCTGCCAGACCATTTTTTGGCACGCTAAAGAAAAGTAACTCTCCTTGGACAAAACAGAGTAATTTATATTCGTCTCCGTGCTCGAAAGGTCTTGGTATGAATCAGTCTTTGTTACATATTTCTGGTAATCTAAATGTAGAATTCTGTACGGGGGTACTGCTGGATTAATCCAAAGAAATGAAATTTCGAGGACAAGCGAACGATTTGCTTTGCTTCACCGACTATTTCCCTGTCTTTCGCCGCTTGTGTCAGTTCGCTGTCTTATTAGACTCTTCATAGTCTTTCAGAGGGATAAACAAACATCATTACAGAAAATACGTTAATTAGACGTACATTTCAAGACAAATTTCTTTAGATGTGTGAGTTTACTCGTTATAATTAGACTCTTCATAGTCTATCAGAGGGATAAACAAACATCACAAGATAGAAAATACGTTCATTGGAAGTATTTATATGGACAAATTTCTTTAGATGTATGCGTTTGCTCGTTATAATTAGACTCTGCATAGTCTATCAGAGGGATAAACAAACATCATAAGATAGAAAATTCGTTAAT
>JAOBYE010023348.1:3082-22983 GCA_025403585.1 Parazoanthus swiftii | reverse complement strand
TTACATTACATTACATTACATTACATTACATTACATTACATTACATTACATTACATTACATTACATTACATTACACTTACAACTTAAAAACTTTCAGTAGGTAGAGATCGCACCTAAAACCCAGTTCCATCGTAAACACTTCAGGTACAGCTGGTTGTGGAAATCCGAACGTATTAACCGTTGTAGCCCTACCAACATCTTGGTTGCCATGGAAACTTGACAGGGCTTCGAATGCACCGTATTACTAGCATTCAGCAGCATTCTACACAAAAGTCAGTCTGCGAACCATTTTCTTTTACTGCATCAAAATTATTTGCACACAAAGGAGTACATTTATGAAATCCTTAAAATAAAGGCTGTCTGTAATGGAGGTTTTGGTGCCGCCTTGCATTTTTGAAATGAAAAATTGACGGAAAACCTTTGACAGAATTTTTAAAACTTTTTTTAATTTTTTCCTTGATGTACAAACAATTTGAAAGCAATAGAGAATGAGTTCCCCCGACTGATGTTTATGTGAAATGCAATTGAATGATGAATGTGGGGTGTATTTGAAGCCCTGCCCAGTTGCCGTGGAAACAGGATTTCCGATGTGAGTGAACGGTTTGATAAGCTGAAAAGTTGTATAACACCAGATAATAAAAACTGGCACTAATCCTTCTTATGAGAAAGCCTTTCGTAAAGTTTAGTGACACAGCAAAAAAAAAAACAGGTTGGAAGTAACCTTACCGCTAATTGTAGAACTTTAACATGTTTTTCTGTGTTAACTAGTTTTGGCTGTGGGCTGCTACAGAGATAAACCGTCAAGTCGCGCGGTGCCGGTCCCGATTGGAAACTACAGGGCTGAAATTGACTGGTATCACATGGATAAGACGATAGCCAGATGTGCAAGGGCGGTGAAGGAACGAGGCTTCAAGGTTGGTCCTTTACTAAAAATGAAGCCAAAACGTATTTAAAAATGTAATGAAAACGGCTTGTGATTCTGTTGAAAGAGATTGAGATGCGCTTTGGTTCGTTCACACCGCTTTGTTACTTCACAATATAAACAAAACAACGGCCGTAGTAAGCAAGGGAGGGAGGTGGATAGGAGGCAGTTGTTCCCTAGATTTTGATAAAAAAAAGTGCCATTACTTAGGTAATTGTTTTAAAATATACTCCTTTAAAAATAATTATACATCCGTTTCCCCCTATTAAAAGAGTAGCTACGTTTTTGAAAACTAGCTGGTGGTAGTTATCTGAAGGCAGATCAAAAAACGGTCAGTTTTTCTGCCTTAACCAACATTCCGAGCGCGATTTGGCACTCGATGGTGCAAGGAGTAGAAGAATGAGCCGCAGAGTCGAGAAATAGAGAAACGACGGAAGCAATAGGATCGTCGCCTTTTTCGGCTACACCAATACTCCATTTAGGCGAGCTGGCGATCTCGTCAGATTTTGAACATTAATACCAGGCTTGATTGCAAAGCTTCGTTTTCAAAATGCCTGGCTATATTAGACTATGACCCTTGTCTTTTCACAAAGCACAAAGCAGTTAGCAGAGAACGGCCAAGAGGATCTATGAACTGACGAAGATGTTCGTTTTCTGTTGATCAAAAGATCACCTCTCTCAATGTGGGAAGCCTCATATCGCAAAACAATCTTCAGTTCTTATTTTTCTAGCATTTGATATAGTTATATAGGAAAGATAGAAGGGCGGGATTTTTCTATCTATTTAGATTTGTCCCGTTTTTTATTTTTACTTTTACACTGCCGCCACGCCAAGGTTTCCCTTTTTCCTATTCCCAATCTTGATTTTACGACTGCGACGAATCTAGCTACTATAACAGTGTCGTTTTCACAAAAGATGATGGAAAAGACGTATATTAAATTGAGATATGTTACATTAATATCTCCACAGACTTTCGCCATTCAATTCTACGGAGAATGCTATAGCGGCCCGGAAGAATCCATTTACCCAGAAAAATATGGCCCACAATTCCCCGCAGGCTGTTGGCAAGGTGTTGGTGGTGGAAACGCTAATTTCATCTACAAAATCGTGTAATGTTCAAACAGGTAAGAAAAACGAACGACAGATTTAGTTCGGTTTCTTGTTTAGCACTTTTTGAAGTTATAATTGAGAAACTTGTATTCTTTAAACTATCTTAAAAAGAAGTCTGCCGTGCACTGCAAAAATAATATAGACCTTGAGATCAAGCTCTTCGCGGAAATTGAAGACCAAGAACATACATCCAATTCTGGCTTTATCCTTAAGGTGGATCCCAACTATTTTTCATTCTGCTGCCACTGAATTTTACGAACGCTTCCTTGTACATCATGATGGATTTGTGCTAGTTTGGGTTATCTGGTGTTGCTTATCAACCCTTGTACTCCCATCAGGGATTTTGTTTCCATGGCAACTTGACAGAGCCTTAGATAAACCCTATTTTTGACATTTGACTGCATTTTGCAGAAAAAAAGTAGTCGATTCAGTATTGAATCAAAATTGTTTGCTTATTGCTCTGTACTTCTTATTATTAACAAAACGACGCAGAGCCATCCTATATTTTATTCGTACCCTCCACTTGTCAGTGAAGGACTATTTACGTATAAATTTAATAATAAAGATAATGAGAAAGGGATTGGCCTCCTTAAAATAACTGTATATCTAAACTCGTCAGGGAGCCAGACCAAGTGATCTCTAAATTCACTGGAGGGCGGAGCGGAGTGTACAGTGGGAAAAAAATGAGAAAGAAAATTTAAGCACGCGCACAAAAAAAATATAAAAAAATAGAAGCTAGTCCTTATTATACCAAGAGAAGGTGAACTCAAGAGAAAAAACATTACCAGTATTTATGAATATATTTTACCTTAAGCTTAATTTTAAATTGTCTGAGACTTGAAGCCTCGAAGGATTGAACGACAATATTCCAAACTATTGAGAATGCTAAATTTTTCATGGTTTGTTCTTGCTTTTGGGAGGTAATTTGATTGTTTTTATTGTAGAACGTGTATAATAGAACAACTGTAGAACATAGACAGAAATAAGCTCACAAAGACAATGATTCTTCTAGAGTACTCTAAACCGTCCTTTTCTCTGTTTTAGGCACAAAAGAAATCCCTCTCTGCGTGGTCCTTTGGGCTTTAGCTTCGCCGTACACAACTGTGTCATCAAATCCTCGGTATCATTTTTATATGGGTTAATTTTTATTTTCTTGTTGTGCGCCAGTCGTGTTGCAAAGTGCTTTTAGGGTGGAAATAAAAGGGGAACGTTTTAGAATCGTGTGGATCTGCCTGAGTAGCGACCTATGGGCATGTCGCGCGGCCGGGGGTTTCAGGTTTTTCGCCCACATCCGCCTGAGGTTTTTGTGTTTGAAAGAGTATCTTTGTTTGATGTCCTTACATCAACTAACAAGCTCTCCTTATGTTCCATAAGCTATGAAAAGAGTACAGAAAATCTTACGAACTTGGAGACTTCGTTCCAAACACTGGTCTGTTTTTCTTTTTTAAGAAACTGCAAATCGCACGACTCCCACATTTGAACTGAAAGCGGTGCCATATCTCGTTATATCTTCTCAGTTTTAATATATTATATCGGCCTTCTATTTTAACTAGAATACGACGATACAATATCATTTGGCAATAACTGAACAACTGAATTTTTTTATTAACAATTATAAAAGAAAGATTTACTACTTCTGACATGTTCATTTTGTCACAGTGCGTGGAATCAAGACAGTATCTTTTGCTACACGTATTGACAATACGGTTATTAAATGTGTTTCATATTTTACCTTTTCTTAACATTTGCCGTTTCGAGTATTTGCGGCTTATTCGTTCGGCTGAGATTACTAAATATAGATACAAAACTTTTTCTTACTAAAATAATTTTGTTTCAAAATGGCTTATACATACATACATACAATCAATAATATTTAATGAGCAATACACCTGTCTGTACATACATACATTAATCCTTACCCACCTTCAAGGATACAAACATATACAAATACATACACACATACATATATACATACATACATACATACATACATACATACATACATACACACACACGTACATACGTACATACATACATACATACATACATATATACATACATACATACATACATACATACATATACACAAACGCTCATACGTACATACGTACATACACTAAGATAGGTACGATAGATAATGCCGATTATAAAACTGTCTCTAACTTTGGTTAAAATATTGGTTAAAACTCGTTGAAAAGAGCTCGAGTTAGTCATGAGTTTCGGGCCGAAGCGACAAATAGAATTGAAACATTCAGGATAAGATATTACACGTGAAAACTGCTGTTCAACTTCAAAGACTAATTGCCAAGTTTCTAGCTAGTCATCTCCTCTCAAAAACATCTTCCATCCACGTTCAGTTCTGAATACAAGCCGCATTTTTCAAAAGTATCGTCGTATCAGCCGTGTCAGCGGTAGTCTTTTCTTTTCATGCACATTTTTGTATATTTTACAACTTGCTTGTCTGCAAGTTGCATTGTCCGTTCTTTTCTTCGCTGCCGTGAAAGTCCGCTTTCACTACGACGGCCGACAGAGCCGAGTCTCCCCCAATTTCTCGCATTCCCGGATTATCAATACCATGAACTGCACCGTCGCAAACTGGGCTCTGCGTATGCTCATCCGCGGCAACATTCAAGCCTCTTCTGTCACGTGACGGTTTAGGCTTGACTGCACACCCCACCGTCACAGTGTACAGGATCAGCCCCAGAAGCACCAGCAGAGCGACCACTGCGCATGACAAAGCTACAATGTCAGTTGTATCCATGGCAACACCTTAAAAAGAGAATGTATGCATCGCTTTACTTCTAAAGGGTTTAAAAATAGTTTTAGAGTTGTGCTTTAAGCTAAGTGCAGCTATTTCAAAAAAGTTTATCTCGAGTGCACAAATCTAAAACTAAACCTATAATCTGCTAAAGGGTGTAACCCATCACCGCAGATGTTTCAGGCAGAGGTACTAAGATGAGTGGATTTGAATAATAAATAGGTGCAGGTGCAAAAGCTAAAATAATAGGTGTCAGCGGCCAGTGCCATGGGAATGGGGAGTGGCGATTGACCATGCGGGATTTAATAAATGAGAGAATAGTGCACTGGAATACGAGTATGCATTGGAACGCATAATTTTAAAGTGTTTTTATTACCCCCACCCAAGCTTTGCAATTCAGAAACGTTTATCCGGGCTTGTGCATATGATAACCCATATTTTTTTCCACCGTTTTGGTCTGCTTGTGTGCTAACGCACGAGCTAGACAACTGTTTTTGAAGCGAAGAAATAGAAAATTCAGCACACCTTCCTTACACTACAATTTCATCTCAAATCAAATATTTTGTGCAAGTGAAAGCATAGTGATAAATCTCAACTCTCGAAAGAGCGAAACATTCACAACTTGTGCTATGAGTTATAAAGGAACAGAAAATATGGTTTGACAAAAAATAAATGTATTTTGACTAAAGTATTAATAATAAAAGTAAGAATTCATATTAATTATTGATTTATATTACACATTTTATAATGATCAAAAGCGCATTACCAAAGAAATCAAGCTATAGTAATTACAATATACAATTTACAAACTTACATGATCGTTAAAATTTTACCATACAATACTAATTAATTTCACTTAATCCCAATAAAATACTTTTTCGAAAAAGTGTCCAGCGACTATCAAGCTCCATTTATTTTTATAATAATACATAATAAATTCAATATTTGGATTTAGACAGAAAATGGAAAAGATGTTTTCCAAAATTTAGACATAATGTGGACAACGACAAGTACCACCACAAAATTCACTCTTGAAACTTCCACTTAAGGCCTCTTACACTGCGCAATTTTCTCAGCAACTTGTCTCGCAATGGATTAAGTTCGATGAAGTTCGATTGAGTTCGATTACTGAAAAACAGTTCGACTGGGTTCGATTCATTGTTCCGGGACCCTTTGATCGTTGCGGTTGTTCTTCAATGAGAACTCCGTCCAGATTATCACCACTGATGGCTGACTACGAGTTGATGGAATATTATGAATTATCTGGATGGGGAAACTTCCTGATACGAGCTTTAAAAATATATGCCACACTCGAGGGGACGGTTTACGAGCCGCCCGCCCCTGGTGTGAAAATGGGTTTGAATTTTGACATTTTGGGCTGATATTGAGTATATTGGGTATCAATTTTAACGTCAGTTATGAAATGTTTGGCTTGCGGAACTCACAAAACTTGATCTGAAAACGGATATGGGTTTCGCATAGCGCGCTGCACACCCAGCCAAAATAACTGAGGAATACGCCAACCCCTCTCAAAATACAGGGCCGTAGCAAGCCTTGGAAAATTTGGGGGGCACTACCAAGAGCCGAAGGTGTGAGCCTTTTAGGGCGCCGGGGGGCATGCTCCCCCGGGAAATTTTGAAAATTAGTTTGTCTAAAAACGTGTTTCTTGGGTTTTAAACGACATATGACAATTTTTTTCTCAAACTTGGAGCAATTTTCTGAGCTTGATACATTTGAAACATTTGCTGGAGAAAAAAACTGGGGGGGGCACGGGCCCCCCCGGCCCTACCCCTTGCATGCTACGGCCCTGAAATATAAACACTGTATTATAGCGTGGGGACTGTTCGCCCCAGGGCTCCGATATCAAAGGGACGGGAACAAGTGCTAATATACCATGTGTAAAGACCTTGGCCTTCAAGTTGGGCCTTGGGTCAATCACTTTCGAACTGAGCCAAATGAATGCCAACCAAAATCTTGCAGATGTCTAAATACTCGCAAAACCTTCGATATGTTCGAATTCACATCATCTTTAAAATACTTCTCGAATGCTCGTGTTTTCACAGTATAACGCAGTGATCCTTTAGTATCCTTCCTCGATCCTCCAGCAGACTTTGCATCCAACTCACCGAGTTTGGGAGTTTTACAAAGCTAAAGGTCACCCTTTCTTCGTATCGTTTTGCCTTTTGATACCAACAGAATTAAAACCAGGGTATCGGTAGCCTGCGTTGCAGCCGGTTTGTTTGTGTTCAAAGGGTGGTTTTAAACCAACGGCTTTGACTGTCTGCGGCGCAGGCTAGGGTATCGGAAGACTATTAAACTGATCTGACAAACCAAACAATAATACCGGATTACACAGATATAAAACAGAAACTGTAGAAAAAAAGGAAACCGTGAAGAACAAATTTGAATATGAAATACAAACCTACTGTACAAACATTCATTAAGGTAAGTCTGATATGTCAATAAACAAAAAACTCTTTCTCCGAGCTCGCGAGATAATAATTTAAACAATTGTCCAAAGTGCCGATGCCGCCGAATTTCAATATAAATTTAGAACAAAAGAAGTATTTTAAAATACATGTAATCACAATGCCTAATAATTCAAATTCGTTTTGAGTAGATGGTCAATAGATACATCAAACTATGCTATGCTTTCCGTATTCGAAATTCAAATAAATTGATAAAACACGAGAAAATGCTTGAGCTTGATAATCGTTCGCCATGATATTTTGTATTTCCATTGCCACTGGTGTTACCATTGTCGTTGTCATCACTCATTGCCATTACAACTCGTGAAGGACACGAGAATTTAATTGAATTCCAGCGTTAACAGTAGTTTTCGTGAAAATGATAAGTTACAAAGCGAGATGACCATGGTATTGACTATTGTTAAGAAACTTGCCGTCCATATTTATGGCATCGCTTGAAAGCTGCCGTGAAACAAATGACAGAGTAACTGGGGATGCCCCGGTGAATCCAAGAGTGGTCACTGACATTTTATACTAGTCAAACGTTTATAGAAATTCCTCGGCTACTGGTTTTAAAGGGTAGGCTATCTGTTTTAGCTTTGTTTGTTTTTATTACGTACAACAAAAGGTCGCGATCGATCCCATGAAACATATTTTTTTAAGCTACATAACAATTTGTAGTTGGAAATCACGAATCCTCCCGATAAATTAACTGTCCACAGTGTAAAGTCTTTGGCCTTGGGCTTGGGCCCACAGCTGCCATTGAACTGGTGTTGTGCAAGCAATGTTCGGCTAATGTTACAACGCAGTCGGAGGTTGTACTGAGAGAAAGGACAAACAGCACCGCAAAGAGAAAATATTCGGAGCGTACTCCAATTATATTTAGTTACTTACCTCCTTGATTTGGTTTGTCGCGGAAAATGTCGCCAGAACTTGAGGACGCTTGCACACGCAGCTCGGCGTAGCTGAAAAGTTAATTTAAACCGGAAACTGTCGTCTTTCTGCGTTCGACGGAATCATGTGTCAACAGAAACCTGTCGGTATTGATATGCTATACGCGCGTCACGAGTGGCAGTTGTGTATTTATAAGCAACAGGCTAAAGTTATGCACGTGTCGAACAAAAATGACCTCAAGCTACTTTTTTGTCTTCCTTTTTGTGTCTGTTGCGACAAACCTCTTCGGCATCTGCTGGCCAAACTATTTGCACGAGTCGACTAGTAACTGCGTTAAGCTGCTGTCTGATTTGGTATTATAAAATCGACAAAAACAATAACAATAATAGTAATAATAATGATAACCAGTCAAGGCCTTTAAAAAAAGTTAAACAATACACAATTATCCAAAAAGTGTTGAACTTACCGCCGACGCTCGGATTGGCTCTCGGTTTCCGTAGATTACACGTAACGTCGTAAGTAACGGTGCACACTGTTTTCTCCAATTAACTGAATTTCATTATTTTAACTGAAAAGTCTGACCTCACTTAGGGTGCCGAGCCTTGCGCAGCTGACCTGTTTACGGAATTACGGATATCCACAGCTTATTGTTGATATTGATGTTATTTTTGTTGTTGTTGTTGTTTTCATTGTTATTGTTATTGTTATTGATCGCTTTACCAATCACGCCTGCTGCACAGCCGAGCTTGTCAGTCGTGGTGCGGTTATGTAAATCTTCAGATCCATATTTATCAATTTTTTTAGCCAAAACTTTGGGACTTTCCCCCGGGGAACGGGAGGGGGGAGGATACCTGCATATAATGACGAGTGTAATTACGGTATACGGGGACTCGCTTCTAATCGGGGTGAATGGTTTTTTGTCGTTCCCTCCACGCAGACTATAAGAGACCTCTCGCAGCGAGGGAGAATAACAGTCTGCGTGGAGGCTATCCCTTTCTGGAACGAGGAACATAAATGAACCGAGCGCTTTTGGTCTGGATATCGCTTGTATTTCGTTTTATTTTGAATCAATGTATGTGTTTCTCGCATCTAGCACCTCTCGGTCCCCCATCAGAAGTTTAGGAAGTACCCCCTTCTCCTGCAATTTTGGACTAACACTGTGAGGCGATAGTTTAGCTTGTGTCGAAACACGAGACTGGTACAAGTGGTAGGTGTAGAGTGTAAGACATGACAACATGGCCATCTTCAAGTATTGACGAACAACTTTGGCTGAAGTTTGAAAGAAACGCAAAAAAAATAAATGTGGTTCTTGTAAAAAATATTCGGTGTATTTCGCTTCCCCGCCTTTTCAGCGGAGGTGCGTCAGGGCCCGAATTGTTGTGTCACTTGTCTTTTCTACTGAAGAAGAGTAAAGGAAAGCCTCTTAACATCAGAAAGAAGCAGAGCTGATTGATCAGCAACTCGAGAGCGAACATTTAAATCTCGTCTGAAGAATCGGAACTAGTCGACTTTGAGGATCCTATCATTCCGTTCAAATGAGACGATAATTTTAGTTATGATATATATCGCCAAACAGAATATCAATGTATTTTCGGTCACCCGATCCAGACTGCCGACCCTAAAACCAATTTTTTTTTTTTTAAAAAAATTGTTGTCCACTTTTTCGAGTTGAACTCGTTTTTTTGCTATCGGACGACCATATTTTCAAAGTCAAGTCTAAATCCTCAATCGTAGCGCGAGGCAAATTGCGTGATCTGGTTTTTTTTTCAAGTCTTCAAGTTAGTCATTAACCTCAGGCAAAAACGGCCCCCTCGGAAAATTCGACCGATTACTTCGAAGGAAATAAGGCGGCTGCTTTTGAGGCTACAATCCCGGCCAAAATCAATGACCTTTCCCTTCTACCCCTGTAAAAATGTTGCCGTCTTTATTAAGCAAGCTCATTCCAATTGAACATGTTCGAACAACGTTAAAGCATTGAAGCAGAGTTGTGTCTGGTACAATTTCGGCCGGAATCCGCAATCAGCCATAAATCAGACCATATACTCGAACGCAAACATTTGTTCTGTCTGCAATGCAGACTGTACCCCAAATGCCAGGTCTTTAACTCCAGCTTAACCAGGCCAAGTGAGAAAGAAAGTTGGCTAGCCCCGCACGACCATTTTGTTTTCATTCAGTTTTATTTCTTAGTTTTTCTTTTTAAAAAAGCTTTAATAGATATCGTGCCACTACAAAAGTTGGTCGAAGTCAAATTTTTTTCACCCAAAACCTTTCCATATCTCTTTTAATAAAAGTTTTGAACACAGTATAACTATTTAAAAAAAATAATTAGGCATAGAACGCCAAAGGCACAAGCACCAGTACATCCTAGATCCTGTGAGCTAGCTTTTCTTACCTGTTATTTCAGGCTAGAGTGGCTGTGTCACTAACACCAATTAGGAATAAATTTTTGTGTTTTCAGTTATTAAAGCGTAAAACACGCTCCCGAACGTAAAATTTAAAAAAAAGGACATCTATCGACTTTTTCTTACTTGGCCGTACCAGTATGAAAACCTCAGATTCGCCATGGAACTTCCTCCTACACTCGCATAAAAGAAGACAGACTTGGATAACTTATGGCTACGAAATCTCCCTACTCCATGCCCTCCTGGAGTAGTCCCTATAACTGATTATAAGGGTACAGTGTGCTGACCTATTCTGAGAGTGTGGTTTTTGTGCCACTTTGCTCTAGAGCCAATAGGGTAAATGGGTATATACTTGATTATAGCCTAGAAAAATTTGTCGGTCTCGTTAACTGAGAGTCTGCAAGACAATAAAGTCGTCTTTTTGTACAATTTGCTCCGCAATTTGTTTCAGATTGAGTATCAGTTTTAACGCCAATAAGGGGTTCGGTAAAAATTAAAGCACTATCTACGGTATCAGTCTTCTTATCGAAGAAAGAAACTCTCAAGTTTTTTCCTTGTAGCCTATCAATTTCAGCCGCACTTCTGACATCACTGACAAAGCCGGAGTTATATTCCTTCTTTCTGCATTCCCGGATTGGCAATACCGTGCATTGCAGTTGTGATAACTGGGCTCCGTGCACGCCCGTCGACAACAACACGTGGGGTATCTTGGTCACGTGACGGTTTACGGTTAATGGCGCACCCCATGGTGACACTGTACAGGACAAGCCCTAGAAGTACCACCAGAGCAACCAATGCAACTGAGACAGCTGCTATGTCGGCCGTGTCCATGGCAACAAGCTATAATGTAGGGAAATATGATTTATAGGGTTTAGGGGAAAAAATTAACACACAGACCGTATGCATAATACGCCCCACTGACCATGAAACAAAACCTTTGAGTCGAGGCTGGTCAGTCAGAAATACAGCAAATGTATGAGAACTTGGAAACCGACCTCGATTCGGTGTTATTGTTTATGGCCACTGGAGCGTATTATGCATACGGTCAATTAATAAGGTCGTTTGCCCTAAGGACACAGACTCAGATTCAGGTGCAAAAACGACAAAAAACAAGCATTAATGGAAATGACGCATATATACAGACGCGAGCGCAACAAAAAATAAGTTCTTTTTTCTTGCGCGTGCCTTGCGCTTGCGTTTACTCTTGCTTTCCAGTGTAAAAAAATGTGAGTCAAACGCAGAGGTAGACGAAGACGCAAGGCAACGACAGAGACATTCACCCACCCGAATCCTTTTTACTTGCCCTTGTATCTGCGTTTGCGTCATCAGCGTGAACAGGCTTTTAAACGGGGTACCAAAGGTTATAAGTCATTTCGCGTGTCTTAGCCTTAATTGCGTCAAAGGCGCCAAATTTGGGTCACTGTGAAGCTTTCTTGTCCACCGCAAAATTACTTCCAATTATTACAGAAAAAATCTGCATAAAATTCATGTTTGCATCACATAAAATGTTGATCACTACTCCGGCGGTACTGCAGAACGGGGTCTGCAATTTCTTTTGGCGAAAGTACCGTAACTGATTATTGCACGAATGCGCGAAGATTGATTTCACAGGCCCTATTTTTTAAAACTTTCCAGAGGGAGCATATTCCGTGACCCCCTGCCGTTGCTCGTCTTTTCCGAGCCTGCAAACTTACTGGAAGCTGGTTTAGTTTTCAAGATCACTGATAAAAATGATCATTTCTTTGGGCAGCTGTAGTGTTTTGTTGTTATGTAGTTTTGCTGTTGTGCCGGCGCATTTTATTGAGTCATAGTCGAAAAAAGAGTTCTAGCTTCCAATTTGGTTGGACCTGAGTAAGTAACGACGACATCATAAAGAGACAGCTTATGCGTATGTCCTTAGTCAAGACGTGCAATAGCCTTATGCATAATGGCGTCAATGACCGCAATGGGTTCTGGTCTTGGTAGCCAAGGATCATCGCAGCTGAAAATTTCGATATTGAGTCGGAATGTTATTGTTATCACAACGTGGCGGGAAATTCAAGTTACCTGCAACGGGAAAACAAGTTTATGAACATTGGATACTAACAGCGAAGCTCCAAAGCCTCACGCCATATCGCTGAGTGTGTCACTTCAGGAAGGAGGGATTATTTGCCGTCGTTCTTGCTGATGAACGTGTAGGAGTGCCGATAACAAGTACGCAGTTAAGTGTTTATTTCACTCAGCAGCGAAATGTTGAATATGTTAAACCACGAATACATTTACATTTTAAAGCAGCGGGCTAGCTCGGCTACTGTTAATATATCGCTGTTCAGCAGTATATCTTCTTTGACTTCTTAAACTTGAAGGCAAAGAATGTGTTATAAATTTCAACAAAAAGAAATTTTTAATGTTTTCCTCTCTCTCTCCATGCATTGAACATTTAGTTTCGTGTCGGCTTTTGTGGCTTCGCTTTCAGGCATGCATATTATTATATCGTATTTATAAGATGTGTTTTTGTGACTTTAGGAGACATCTATTCATCCTATGTTGTTGCTATACGTAAGCCTTCCACAATATTTGAACGTTTGCCAAATTTTGGTCTCGAAACTTGACTTTCCCTCTACGTCGTGAAAATTTTCAAAGTCGGCATTTAAATGTCCCGCCTCGCGATCGCCAGACAAGAACTACACTGACGTCATTATGCATAATAGACACAATGCTAACAATAAATAAACATCAAGCAAAGACCAGAAGATACTCTGATTCTTACTGGCTACCAACCTTTCTGATCGGCGAGTTTGAGTCAGTCGACTTGTTCATCCTCACTCCCTGGAATGCGAGGATGGGTAGCGAGCGAAAATAAACGCGCTCTTTTGACGGGACCCTGTGTGAAAGAAATATCGATATCCGCTTTTTTTTTTTAATATAAGAACAATTTTATAAGAACTACGAAGCTCATTTTAACCAAAATTTAAGAACAAGCTGAGGCTTGGGCTCGATAGCTAATATTCTTTTTAAACTTTACTGAGCCTCGATCTTTAACTTAACGACACAAAATAATTAAAAAATGATTCGAAGTTTTAATTTAACCATTGTCATTGCCTCAATGGGGAATAAACAAACTGTAATGTCGCTGATACAGCGGATTCTGAGAGAATTAGCAGACTTAACATAAGTTGACCAAGGTAAAGGTTTGAATATGAAATTTATCCTGGGCCTCAGAAAAATTACTCAGCGAATCCATGATAAATCCGCGGGGACGACTTAATGAAAAATACACCGGCCAAGCAATTCGTTTTCCAATACATGTATTGCAATACCTTAGGCTTAGTTTTTACTCGATTTAAATCACATATAGAAATAAGAACAATTTGATGCTCAAATCACCAAAAAATTAAGAACAATGAACTTCGACCAAATTTACTGATTCTTATTTTTAAAAAAGCGTGTATATGAGAAGGATACCAGACAAAAAAACCATGCGAGAAAACTGCATGCTGTAGTTTAACATTTTCAGTTGCTGTCTCAGTTGTAAGGAAAAGGCATTACGTTTTTGACTTGCGGTTACACTGGAGTCTATCTTAACCTGTAACCATATCGATATTGATATCTAAACGGTCGACATGTGAGAGAAAACCCTTCGGAGCATATTTTGGAGTCGACTCAGAATAATCTCGAAAATGCGGACACCCAAACAAACCTCGAAAAAAGTGTTATACGAAGACTCAGAACCCCAAAAAACGTTTAATCTCGTACCATCGGATGTCCCCAAAACTCGGACACTAAAAAACGCAAACTATTTAATCGTAAACTCGGACCCTTCATTTTTTTCCTTGCAATTCCTTACTCAGACAATGCTAATGAGATGATATTTTCGTTGAGTTGTTTTTCGAGAAATCCGCAGGCGGTTTGAAAACTAAACAGCTGCGTTCAGACAGATTATATTCTATTAATCTGATTGTTACTGTCTAGGTCTGGGTTTTGAAGGTAAAACTATTTAAAGTGTTTGTTTTTGTCTTAAAATGAGGTACTTGTTATGAAATCAGGTTCGAAATTTGAATAGAAATGGACTGGCTTGAAAGATAGTTGTTTCTAAACTCATAACAGAAATAGTCTTAATTATGGTTCGCGTGTCATGGCTTGGGGTGATAGTACCAGCTCAACCAATTCTTGTGAAAATAGTGGTTACATGTATTGGAAAAAGTAAATGAATGAAAATTACTCTGAAAATATTTTGGAGAACTTGAAATGTGCTACAGCCACTAAAAATCTGACATGTGGTTATAAAACTCTAGTTTCGGAAAAAGCGAAAGTGTTGTTAATGGAAATGCGAAGTTACTGCTAAGCTAACTTACGATTTCCTGACAGTTTGCGCTGATACTGGAAAATGAATTTTCGAGTTTCAGTTTCTTGGAGTTGCTTTTGCAAGTCGTCAAGATAATCAGATCTGAAGAACAAGTTACTGACTCGTTTGCAGGAGTGCATAAGTAGCTCGACACTTCAGTTGTGTTTAGGTTTTAGTCATTTCGTGGAAAACATTGTGGGAAAGACAATACATATTTAATCAAGTTCGCGGTGGGACTCTTGAACGGGGAATTTTTTTGTCTGCTTTAGCATAATAAATAAAGAATTAAAGCTCTTCCACTGTGCGTTTCTTAGGCTTCCTCGGGAACCAAAGAAACGCGCTTTTTTGCTCTAATTGTTGTTATTTCACTCTGAGTCGAAGAACAGATCTCTTTATTTTAACAGGTCAGTGAATTAGTAAACAGTAAAGCAGTAAGAGAAACAAAAAACCAAGGAAATATTTTAAGCAAATACATTCATCGTTGTTAAGCTGTTAGTTTTATTAAAGAAATTGCCTCACTTTGCGAGAAACTCGAATCCGTCACAATTGACTCTCGAACTCATGATTTTAAAAATCGAAACTAATTTTGTTTTTCCGTCAACTCATTTTCTCACAATTTAGTACCCCCGAAATTTAAATATTTTTTATGTTCTTCTTGACTGCTCGAGCTTTCGGGAGTCAATTGTTTTGTCAATAAAACGATAGTTTATCAAGTGACTCTTGTCAATCCTCGTCAGCTCTCATTAAAAACTTGAACAGAAGCCTTACCTTGCCGAGTTAAGGACTAGAACCGTTCGTTCAATGTTCAATGTTTTGTACAATGGTCTGAGACACTACATGCATTTCTAACTTTATCAGCCCGCCTGAAGCATGTAATGTAAGGGTGGGCGAAGTAGAGAGAAACCTGACAATATACTATACAATATCAAATGGCAATATGAGTTAATAACAGCACTGAGTTTAAGAACACTAAAGTAACTTTACTTAAGAAAGCTTTACTGCTTCCAACACATTTTGTACAGTGTAGAGTCCCTCTTGCTTTGTATAGCGCATTACAAAATGAATGATCGTTAATATATATTAACCGCGCGTGGACTATTGCAAATCCATAACAGGATTGGTTATCTGATCGTTGCACATATTTGTTAAGTAATTCATGGTTCACAAAGGTTTTAATATCTCTTTTTTTTCTATATTGAATTTATTTGAATTTTTACAGCAAATTTTGTTTATAGATTACAGCACGTAATAAATGAGAACTAACCAACTTAACGAAAGCGACTTTTGTTTTTTCGACGCTTGGCAATTTTTTTTTCAAACGCCGGTTTAAAGAAGCTATTGAAGAGTTTCCTGACACAAAATGGTGTTCTAGATCGTCTGCCACTTTACAGTGTTCGCTAAAAATTGTATCGATTCTCCGGGATTGATTCTTTTAACTGTGTTCAGATAACTCTTGGTGGGGAACTGATTTACCTTAAATTGAAAATATCGTCATGTGGTGCTTTTTGTTATTTTGAACGGGATGCTATATTAAAGAATAATCAGTATCTCCTATTGATCCTTTCATTTTCTTTTAGCTGCAGTCGACATGCATGTCTCTTATAATTTATGCTTGTCTATTTGTTAGCTTATCAGGTTTTAATGCCAGTCGCTTTTCCGTTCGCTCCATTATCTGTTTTGATGGCTCAATCGTTTTGAACACTTTGATAATAACACATCGAAAATGATAAATCCTCATTTGAAAAGTTAACAATTCGTCTTGAACCCTCCCCCCTCCGTCTCCTCTTCCCTCCCTCCGTCTGGATATAACCCATGCAATCGCAAATGAAGGGCTGACAAAAAAGACGTTTTGACCATACACACGCACATGGGCTTGTTTTCGGAATATTTTGGTATTTAATCAACAGCCAAACGCTGAAGTGTTAAACTAGTTTAAGTATACAACATGGCGTCGCTACATCTATTCAGATCGTTCACCCGATCATTGTTCCGTCCAACCATGATGAACTTTAAATTTTAGTTGTTCTAGATAAATATAATCAACAAGGTGATGTCAGCATTAAGCCACTTGGCATGGTTTTCCGAGGTAATACAACACAATTTATTAGTTCGTTTGAGGACTATATTACAATCTATGATATGAAATAGAAACTAAATAATATAATTTTTGCAATTTTGAGTGTAAGTGTTGGGAAAAAAAGCGATGTGGGTAACGTGTGTATAACTTAAGAGCAGAAACTTATATCCTATACTCATTATCATCATCATCATCACCTCCCTAAAATCACTCTGCATTTTACAAAATAAAGCCATTATAAACCTAACTTTTGCTGACTATAATGATCATTCTTCTCCTTTTTAAAAAACTTTATATTCTGAAGTTTGCTGATATAGTCTGTACCCAAGGTTGCGTCTTTTAACGCAAATTTCATTCTGGGATTCTACCTTTAGCTTCTCCTAAACTATTTCAGTCATCAAGGCACAGGTAAAATGCAAGGTTAGCTTCACGGTCTAGTTATTATATTTCCTCAAAACCAATTACAGAAAATTTAACATTCGTTATAAAAGGAGCAAGCATTTGGAACATTATTGAGGAGTCAACAAAGAAACTCAACTTTCACAGGTTCAAAAACGAAACATAAACAAAAACAGTAAGCAATTTTCAATCAGTGCAAAAGCCCCCTACTGCCATTTTTTTATTGTTTCTTCGTTTTATTTTTTGTTTTACTTTCTTTCATAGCTTTTCTTTTGCGTGTGCTTGCATATATTTGTTTCTTTTTATTGTTATGCTTGTGCATACGACCTGACTTCTTTCATTACATCTTTACGAACAATAATAATAATAATGTTTTCAGTACAATTTTTGTCGCGATTCCCATTGCAGTATTTCTTGCATAGGCGCTGTTAATTCCAAAAGTACATGTAAAGCACTTGTAGTTTGAGTGTCAGGAAACTTGCAATGTTTTGAACAACCTCGAACTTGATGCAACTTGGCGGCGAGAAAAATTTCGATGGAAACTGGGACAAAATTTGCATCAAAAACTGCTAGTGTACTCGGGCCTTTACAATTCTTGCCGGGCCATGCTCTGGTTTTCAACGATTGACGAAAACCCCGAGTCTTTTAGTGAAGTTTGTTCTACTGAGCTTACTGTTTATTATTATATACTATTTTAGTCAACCTTGGATAAAACAAAAAAATTACAATAGCAAAAATAAATCTTAAGCCTGTCTTCAACACCGGCGTATTTAAGTGCCTCGGCGGATACGTGACCAGAGCAGCAAACAGGAGTAATCCAAATATCACTGTCATGTCGATTAGGTCGTTTATGTCCATAGCAACACGCTATAGCGATAGATAAAACAGATTATTTAAGACGCGAGGGTAAAGAATCACAGGAAAAAGTTTCCAGTACACCCCGCTTGTATCCTGTTATTGGTTGTTATGCAAGTTGTTTTGCAAGTGCTTCCCCAGTTATAAAACTACCTCTTACAAATAAAGTATTCTAGTCATAAATCCCCTGGATATAAACTCCCTTTTATGTCGCCATCGTTCCAGTTAAGTTGCATTGGCTTTGTTGCACGTCTAACCCTTAACGTTAAAGGGGGAAGGGGGTTCTACGGACTCCCCCTAGGTTTTTCCAACCTAAATTCTAAAGCTCTGCAGCAATTAAAATGAAACTTGTAGTTAATAACCAATCTTCTGACATTAATTGAATGACGTCAGCACTTATAAGTTATGCGAGATAAATTATGCAAATTGCAGTTTGAATGAAGAACTGAATGGAAAATGTCTATTTTCAATTATTTCATTTTTTAACATTTTGCTATTTGTGCCAATAAGCACAAATTTGCTAAGAATACAGGTTTCGAAAAACCCAAGATGGTGGACATGTTGTCCAATGACCGTTGCCATAGCAAATTTTCTTAATTAAGATCTAATTGTTGTCATAGAAAGTAACTAGCAAGGTTACAGCTGCTTACATGTCAAAAGGCTAGTTTTCATCTGTAACAATTTCGACAATCTTCGGGGGGAGGGTTCCCTTCAGCGTTGGTGTTTCTAAGAAAGGCCCAAACGTTTAAGGGTTAAGGTTGTAATTTAGGATTGAGAAGGGGGGTGATTTTTTTTTTCACACAAACTCGTCAGCTTAGTATTGATACGTAAAAGTTGTTATTATTAGTTTTATTAATAATATGTTTATTATTGTTGTTGTTATTATTGTTACTTATTTTGTTATTATTATGATAACTATTATTGATTTTTACTATAATTATTATTATTATTACTATCACTATTCTTATAATGGTTAGTACAGTTATTCACATTGTTTGTTTTATTATCATCATTATTATTATCGTTGTTATTATTATTATTATTATTTATTAGTTTATCTCCCTGTTTGAGAAAACAAAAAGTCTAGTTCAAGTATGGTTAATTGAAATAAAGCGATCACACTTACTAACAGTAATTGAAATTTGAACTTTTTCGACAAATAAGGAACATGTAGTTTGTTATCCAGAAATGCTTAATATTTTGTATCACAACATTTAAAAAAAAGTAAACAGCAAGAGACAATAAAACAACAACAAAAAGACCAAAAAATAATTGGATTATTTATAGCGACAGACCTCGGTTTCCAGAGAACTGGTTTGTTTATTGTTTTCCCCAATGTGTGGCTGCATACACAGCGGGTCATACAACGCTGTCTTTTGATGGATCCTGTGTAGAAAGAAACATTGACAAATGAGAAGGTCGGCAAATATATCTTCAGAACAAAAATGCTTGTGTCAAACAGTTGGGGAGGTATACGTAATCCTACTAAAAATTAACAGTTGCAACCGCAGGGAAAATCATATGAAATTCGGTGAGAGAAAACGTGCTCCAAAGGGAGTTCAAAATTCTAGTACGAGTCTGAAAACTCACTCCTCGGAAAAACTAAGAACAATGGTTGGCTACCAAAAAAATTTTAGTGTGACTACGTCACTTGTGTTTTTTTAAAATTACAGTTGTGATGAAACAAAGTTA
>JAOBYE010023347.1:2105-38670 GCA_025403585.1 Parazoanthus swiftii | reverse complement strand
GAAAAGAAGAGCCCACTAAAAGCTTCTTGTCACAGGAAAAATTAAAAGCAACGACTCGCAATGCCAATTGATTACATGTATTGCAAGCCACGCCGATAAGGTATGTTTGCTCAAACATATTCTCCCTGTTTCTCAGTAAAATACCACGCCCGTGCATGATGCTTTGAAAGTTTGTTGTTTAAACGATAAATAAAAAAATTGTTCTCTATGTTATTAAATGGTAATCAAATGGGTCCTCGTCCAATTTGGGAAAAAATCACTTGTCGTTTGGCCAAATTGAAAGAATTGCCCTCGCCTAAAGGCTCGGGCAATTAACTTCAATTTGGCCAAATGACGCGTGATTTCTTCCCAAATTGGACTCGGCCCCATTCGATTACCTAGTATACTAATTGAGATATTAACAAGATCTTAGCGAACAGTATTTCTAGTCAAAAATAACCAGTAATCACTACAGGGTACTGACACCTTCTATCTTTCCTGGATCCCTTTTACAAATTTGACTGGAATTACATCAGAGAATAAGCCAGTACTCACAAAGCCTACTATGAACTAATACAAAACATAACCAATAACCCGACATACAGACACTGATCGAGCCATGAGTGGCATACCCCTGACAGTTGAACTTTAAGCTGTTTTCCCTGGGGGAATGGGGTGCTTACTAATATTTTGGGTGTGTCACCAAAGCCTATAACTCCGGAACCTATTTCAGACCCAGAAAAGGAATTTTCTGTCCCCCATTTCAGGCCAAACTGTAGAAATCAATACTTTATTTCAGACCAGACCAACAAAAACACTGTGGTTGCCATAAAGCCTGTATTTTGCTTATCTATTATTCTGAAATTTGTAAAGCGACAACCCATGAGAGAAATTTAGAAAAACTTTAATGATCCACAGAGTCTTTGCAAAAACCACATCCTTTTCTAGATTTCTCAAGCAAAAATTATACCTCTTCCAGATCAAATTGGCCCAAAAACGACACCCTTTATTACAAGTGGCACATACCCATGGAGTCAACTGAACAGATTACCATCCCCCCCCAAACTTCCCTTCCAAGCATGCTTTAAACTCGTCTTTTTATACTTTTTATAATACATTTTATATTATGCACATAAACAAAGCAAACACCTACTTTTAAGAAAAAATTCAGTGCCTTTGCTGGGAATTAATACAAATTAAACAAATACAGTGACAATGCCTAGACACTTAGCTATATGTATGACACACTGACACCTACCATTAGAGAGGACTTGAGAGCCTTTGCAGCCTCCATCAAGATTGCCGCCAACTCTTCTTTTTTCTTCATTGCAAGGTCCCTGTCTTTCTTCACCTTCAGCAGCTCAAAATCTGCATTTTCTCTCTCCTGTGTAGTTTTCTAAAAAAAATTGGAAACATGTTTTAAAATATTGACCAGTTAAAGGGCATTGGTAAATTTATATAGTTTAATAAGAACAAATCCTAAAATAACTAGAGATGGAAAAACTGGGGCTAGGAAGTTACTGAATTAAACAAATAAAATTACACACTTTCTTCCCCACATACTCATCTTCAGGGTGATATACATGTACCATTTTTTCAGATGAGTATGTAAGAAAGAAACTGCATTGTGTGTACAATTATTTCTATAATTCTAAAAGACTTCACCCCTCCCCCACCCCACATTTTGACACTTGTCCAGTTGTCCAACCCACCTGTAGTTCAACCTCCATACCATCTACCTGCCTCTGTAATAGCTACATCTCACTGCCCCCCCCCCCCACACACACACATTTTGACACTGAACCCACCTGTAGTTCATCCTTTATGCCATCCACCTGCCTCTGTAGCAGTTCCATTTCACTGCCCATGTCCCTGGTCTGTGCACTTTGCTCTTCGTAATCACCTAACAGCTCTTCCTGTTGTTTTGCCTTGTCTGCAAGCATGCGGATGATCTGCCAGAACAGTTACAAAATCCCTCAACAACTGGTATTTGTCTTAGTTCTAAGCGAGCACACAGATTATCTGCCCAGGAAAGTTTTCCAACCGCCATGACTGGCACAATTAAAATGATAGCGTGACAAAGTTATAGTGAGAACTTTGTGCTTTGAAGAATTCAAACTTGAGTTTATGTCTTGCACAAGGGGTGTACCATGAATTGAAATGGTGCAGTTACTGGGTACTAGACAGTGTATCTAAGCAGACAGTCTATTAATTAAGTCTCAACAAATGTTCCACTGGTTCTACTTGAAACTACAGTGCAACTACAAAAATTGTGAGCATGCAGAACTATTCATGGAATGTGTTTGTAAGCCCAACAAGAATGAGATCATGACCACAAACCACATCAGCCAGCTGGTTTGCAGTTTATCTCCACAAGTTCAAGCTATAACCTTTTCCCTGATTGGCTAGTAATCACTTAACTTTTGAAAAACATGCATAGTGTTCTGGGATTTTATAGTCAATCACACTGTAGAACTGAATACTACTGGTTTACTACATGTCTCCAACAACTAAATTGTCATCCAAGCAGTAGTCTGATAACTTGGTCCGTTACACCACACTTACAAGTAGCCATACAGAAATTAACAATCAAAACAGTTGTAAACTTTTAACCAAAATTTATGTTTGGCATTAATTGTCTGCTATCATTTAGATTTACAATAACTTGAAAGAATTTGACTGTCTTGCAATACTAAAGGATCTAGAAAATGCAATATTTGTGGAACACAGGGGTAAAAAATGGCTTTTCTTTTGTCTTAGAACTGAATGTTACAACTATATACCTTGAGTACAATTCTTAGAGTAAAGAGTGTGGCACCCAGTTTATAGCACACATCAACTGTTAGACACAAACCTTCTGATTACTGCTGTTTTTCTTGGCCAGTTCCTTCTCATTGTGTTCCAGCATGTCAATCTGCAACTTCATCTTTTTCTCTTTGGTCCTCAGCTCATCATTCTCCTGAATTAATTCCATTGTTTTATCAGACATCTTTGCCAACTGAGCATTGATTGACACATTTTCCCTTATTGTTCTCTTTGTTGTCTCTGCCATTTGTTTGTTTGAAACTTTACGAAACTCTGCAGCAACCTGGTTGAGTCGTAATACCATTTCCTTTTTTAATCTGCATGTAACCAAGAAGAAGCTATAGTTACTGGAAAACACAAAACTGTTCTGTCTTGCAGCCTGCTAAGCACAGATCATGGAAAACAAAACAGTTATTCAGTATCAAGAACTTTATCACAACATTCTAAGAAAGATTGGCCATAGCATCGGTGCCAGATCAAATGCAAAATGTGAGCTGTACAAAGATATATTGGTGGTACTTAAATGTTCTTTGCTCATAATCACTACCCTGGGTGAAAGTGCTTGTCTTTGCTTGTTAATTGCTTGTGACCAAGTCATGAACCTGCACCATTTCCCCACTAATGTAGAAGCTAACTGCACTCTTAAATTACATACTTTCAATGGCAATTAATAGACTTGCAAGGTAGCCTGTATTCAAATGTATAATATAATAAACGTGAGTTGATTTTCAATTGATTTAACCGAGGGTTAAAAATTACAATGTGGGATATTAACAGAATTAAAACAAAGAAACTAAAACAAAAAACATAATCCTAAACACTGAATATTAAAACTGATTAAAGCAGATATAGAACTCAATTTGCTGGAAATTTGGAAAGTTCTCCCTAAATATGTTGTATTGTAGTTAATAATTGTGGGAAAAAGAGAGAGCTTTTGTTGCCTAGGTGTCAAACAGGTCTGGACAGGATAAAAATTTTGGGGTTGTAATAATGGAGTTTTAGAAGGTAACAGATTGTAATGACTCCTTAAATAATGTCATGGGAAATGACAATTACAATTCAGTGTTAATTACTTATAATAGTGTACACTACACAAAGCATGTATACTGGTTTGTTTACAGTAAATAACCACCAAGGGACTTGCAGCACAGACCGAGAGATGGTTGTACATGTGAAAAGGTTTGAAGAGTAAACTTCTAGGGGGTCCTAATAAACTTTCCAACTCCACAGAGCAAAGTTTTAATTCAATTCCTAAAATACATATTTAAACCAAGAATTATTAATTAGAGGGGAATAAGGAAGGATTTATATTTAAGTTACAAAAGGTTTCTTCACATTTTGAGGTACAAGAATATTAACCCTAGATGAAGCAATACAAAAGGCTTGTGCCTCCACCTCAATTCACATTAGAAAATCGTGCGACAAGCACAGTACCAACATTGCACCAGTGCTTGCATAATTGTAATGTGAACTGGGATTTAGTTACCGTCAGTGGGGGGATAAAAGAGCAGGAGCTGGGGGGGGGGGCAGAGCAGTTAAAATAATAAAATGGTCCAATTACTTGGATGAGAAGTGGTTATCCCTGCACCCATATACACCTCTACAAAACACATGGTTAGAATATAGATATTCGATTCTCATCAGGAACATACCGATCCTTATCAACAACTGCTTTCCTTTCTAGATTGTAAATCACGTCTTTGTGTTCTTTCTGTTGTTTCTCTAGTTCTTCCTCCATTTTAGCAAATTTTGCCATCAAATCTTCCTTCTGAACCCTGAATTCCTCCAAAGAAGCCAGCTTACCACCAAGAACCATATTTTCTGATGTTAACTGATCCTTAGTTTCTTGCATTTCAGTCCGCAGTGTGGCAAGTTGCACTTCGTACTGATCTTTCTCCGCATCTTTAGCTTGCTGTAAACCGATCAGTCGGTCTTGAAGGTCCGCGTTTTCATCCGCGCGCTGTTCGAGTTGTTTCTTCAAAAATAGAACGATCTCCTTCTTGTCCGTAGTTTGCTGTTCATACTGAGATTTGTAATCCTGGTTTGCGAGCTCCAACTGATCGCATTTCTTCTGGTATCTTGTAAGTCTTTCTTCAAGATCTCGAATCTGAATAAGAAAGTATTCTTTCGAAAGCTCGTTGAAAGCTTCGGTCGATGGCGCAGCTGAAGCAGATTTTTTGCCGCTCTTCTTTCCGCTTTTCTTCTTCTTTCCACTCTTCTTGCCTTTCTTTTTTGGAGGCATTTTGAAAATAAATACGCACTCTAAAGCGTTCCAATCCTCAACTTATTTTTCACAGCGCCAAACCAAAATGGCGGCCGATCCTTGTCGGGTTACTATGGTTACCCCCTTCAACAACTCGTCTGGAACTGTAGCACTGGGAACGAGTACATCCGAAATGCAGCGCGCGCATTCTCAACCCAAGAGCTCTTCTCTTCTGCGCATGTCTGTCTTTCCGCTGACGCGGTGAAACGTGGGCTCTGGGGTCGAATTCTTCTGGGGTCGAAATCTTGTTTGTTATTCTTCTTGCATGCGCAACTGGTTTTTCTAAATTCACGCTGTTGTAGGTCCATCAGATGACTCAGACTCAGACTCAATGCGTTGCTCGATTTGCTGTGGCCGTGTAATATCGGAGATTGGTCCTCAATTTGTTTTCAGAGTTTAATTTTTTGGATATTTTTAGTTAACAATTCGATGTACAATTTGGGCTTGGTTTAATTATGCTTCGCAAATTCTGCCATTCAGGAAATACTAGCTGAGAAAATCATTTGACGCAAAGTGAATTCGGGTATTGCTTATACGCTTGGCTCTAAAACTAAAAGTTACATTCATCAAGATGTTCACAGCATTTTAGTTTGAAGTTATTACTCTCTAGAATTCCTCGCCAATCTCAAGGCTGTCGTTTCAAAGTTCCATCATGGCAGAGAAAATCAGAACTTAAATGTCAGGGTAGTTGAGTTCTAGATTTCACTCAGCCATTTTCGTTAACAACTTTATAATGTGGATCAAATTTTCATGTCCAAACCAAAGCATTCTCCTCACGTTCCTGAAACGGAATAGTTGTCAAACAGAACCGTTTTTGTTATCTCAGTCCCAGTTCTAATTCTTCTAACGTTAATCTAGGAATTGGTGGTGGTGGGGAGGGGGGATTAGTAAATAATCGAAAGTGAATCTCTTTCCACAGTTTTTCATTTGTTTGAGCTATTCCAATGACACAAACTCAGCTCTTGCCACGCTATATCTGTCAAAAAAAGCTTTTGTTTTATTTTCTTTAATATTTTTAGACTTAACCATTTTTCCATACAGAGTGACTGATAGATAAATTATTATTTATAGAACCGTTAGGATTTAACAGGACATCAAGATAATCGTCCAAGGGAGCGCATTGTTTTCAGATGGAGAGTTTAAGCTTAAATTTGATTTATAAATTATTCATCTCTGTAGTGTTCACTGCCTGTGCTGTTAATAGCTGTCGATAGATTCATTTCACGAATTGGCCTTGCTGAACAAATCCTTTGTTGTTGCATGGCAAGCCTCGTCACGGTGTCGAGACTTACCAAGCAAAAACAAAGGATTTGTTCAGCATGGCTAATTCGTGAAATGAGTCAATTAAAGATGACAGCACGAACATGCTGTTTGCCATACTGTTGTTGAACTGGCGAGCCCGGACCAGGCCGCTAGGACGCACTACATAATACATGCATAACACGCCCAACTGACCATGAACAAGAACTTTGAGTCGTGGTTTGTAAGGCAGAAATACAGCAAATGTACTATGAAAACTTGGAAACGGACCTCGACATGAAGTTATTGTTTAAGGCCACTGGGGCGTATTAGTCTATGGTGCTATAAAAATTTGTTATCTTTGTTATTAATACCGTATTGTTATTATTCTGATTATTATCTTATTATTGTTATTTATTATTATCATTATTGTTATTATTTCTATTATTACTATTATCATTATTATTTTATTATTGTTATTATTTTTACAATCATTATTATTACTATTATTAAATTAATAGTTTTTGTTGTTGATGATGCTATTCCTGTTTTTCCTGGCTTACTTTTCTGATATTCTAAAGTGGTGCCAAAACCTATCACTGAAAGGATTCTTTGATAATTCCTAAAGTTCTTCCCTTTTATGCAACAGCTTTTAAATTTAAAAGGCCCTATCAAGTTGCCATGGAAGCAAGAGTTCCGATAGAAGAATAAGAGTTGATAAGCTGAGAAATTATCATAACACCCGCTCAAAAAATGTGTTTGTGGTGTACGCAGTGATACGTGAATGAGCTAAATATAAGCTTCTGTTGTTGGAAAATAGAAATCGAAACAGGTAGAAGTCCAAAATTAATATTTTTTTACACTGATGTGACCAATATTGGATCTAGTTGACTTGACAGGAAAACTGCGAAACAAATACATCCATATTCTGCTAGCCGCCCTCATGCCCGAATAACATTTGAATCCTTATCTGAACTCGCGTTTCTGGATAGCTGTAATTATAATTTCCTGGCGACTAAACGGTCATTGCGTGACCTGTTATGATAAAGTATGGTTTTTCTATGACACATGTCCAAGGAATGACACTTAGTATACATACTTAATCGTGCATCTTGTATCTTAATATTTTTTCCACTTTTATACTGATATTTTGCAAATTCGTATATTTATATTTTTGAGATCATCCGTCTTTTTAATTTGTGAAATTTTGATGCGGAGCTTGTTGATACCAGCCTGACAAAATTCAGGAATACATACCTGTTGTATGCAAAAAATAAAACCCTTCTTTAGACTTTTTAAATTGACATCTGCACTCTGCACTCGACAAGTCTGCGACAATACATTAAATAAATGGCGAGTGAGCGGATTATGCGAATTCTGCTGTCAAAAAGTGAATAGATTAAGTGTGAGCCACAAATTTTCAAAGTAAAAACCTTGCTATATTCCGTCAAACAAATGTTTTCGTTCTTTTCCGGTTCAACTTTTTTTTCAACAAAAATATAAATTACTCGGTTATCTTTTTACCAAAGATCTCATTTAAGTATTATTTTAATTTGGTAATTGTTACCTCTGATAGTTTGATATTTTATAAACTACAAAAACTTAACTCGAACAACACTTCGCTTGGAACCTCTTCAAAGCATTACCACAGCTGGCACGCTGGACATGTTAAAAAGCACGACTCATTTATGAAGTCTTTTAGTTTTTGCATCCAATCGCAAAGCAGGTGAATTCCATGCTGTCAACATGTCCTGCGGCCATACTGAAAATTTAAACACTTAAAATACTGGAGTCGGAGAAGCGACAAGGTCTGACTAAACTTAGCGGCCTTCAACACTCGAAACAAAAGGTTTACGGTACGTAAAATTCGCTGATCATTTTATGAAGTGCTTCGCCGCTTGCAAACTGCGTCAGCGGTATAACTGGAGCTACGCTGAGCGGGAAGGACTGGATCGCTGAAAATGGGGCAGATCGCAGTGAAACTGAAGGAGTTCTTCTTTAAACTAAAGACTAGCAACGAAACCACGATTAGTGAAGGTAATACTGATAGCAAATTATTAAACTTTAGGCTGTTTGATAACATTATTTCCCAGCTGACACGCTCTTCAAGGTCTAAGACCACAATGAACGGGTTTTATAACTATCATCAGGCTTTATATTTAATAATGACTTGCCAATACGTTTGCCAGCTCAAAAACGTATTAAGTAGTCTATATTGATTGTTAAATCCGCTGTCGAAACATATTATTCCCCAATGTTATTAATTTAAACTGACGGCGTGCCGCTTTGGCTGAAGGACTATTTTTATTATCCATAACAGTTCAAAACTACTGCTGCTCAGCTTGTTCACGGGCTCAGTATTTTCACTTCAACACAGATGTATGGCAGACTTAAGAACTTTAAACTTCATTCAGGGAAAGATCTACTGCAATCAACAGAAACCTGGAATCCGTATTGTCGATAAATGGCAGTTTTTCTCACTTTTCGCACACTCAACAACAACAAAATTCCAAACAGTAAGTGTTTCCTGATTTCACTGAAAGTTTGAGCAAAGATAATCGACATGTTTTGTACTTTCATTGCTTTTTATAGGCATGCAACGTCTGTCACACTGTTTCCGTCGTGACAGGCGATATATAAATCCCTTTCTGGAGCTTGAACTGAAGATGTTTTCAAGCCCTGGAGGACTGTTTTGATATGGTTCAACCGCTTGAACGAGTTTTGGAAAGGTTAAAGATACAAGTTTCTCGTTTGGTCCATTTGACAGCAAAAGCTGAAAACTGTATTCTTCAATCTTGTATTTTCACGGCTCGGGCTTGATACACTCATATCTGGTTACTATTACTATTTCTAGCCCGCAAAACTGAAAACTAAAACCTTGGCATGATGCATATAATGATTTTAAAACGTGCTCCTGACGATACATTTCCCCCAAAACTCGGGAGACGGCACTTAAAAAACAACACATAGAAGCCAGAGGAGATCTTTTCAGTAAGGTTTCAATAAAAAATGTTTTCTTTTCCAAACGCATAATAATTAATATGTAAGTTTATGTCGGTGGGAGACGTGCAGGAACAACTCACCGGTTGTGCTATATTGCTCGTTTCTGAATTTGGTTCTTCATTCGCGCTTTATCAAAGCTCACCGAAGAACAGCTTTAAAATATTAATTACGAAAATATGTTCTGGGTCACAAATAGGACGCTGCTATAAGAATTACTATCTTCACTTGGTTTTTCACTGTCTAATGGCTCTTGCTTTGACAGTTTATCACATTTTTAATCAACAAAAGCATTTAGTGAAATAAATTTTGGTGCATGGGGATTGGAGATCTTTCTCATATAAATATATGTTTTGACTCCCGAATGAATGAATGCATGACAGCTGGAACCTGATCAATAATCCTGAAATAGTTGGTATAAAGGTTGACGGACTTTAATATCAGATAATGATTTTTACAATCCGACAATACCACAAACAATTTTTCACACAGGTGAAAACACTCAATTTAGATATGTCACATTTTAATCTCGAAGAGGGTAAATTTTGCAAGGTCTTGCCACAGTATATTCGCATAAATTAAAGGCAAATAAACTATATTCTCTTTTGTTCGGACTTTATCTTCAAATCTAAGTTTCAACACGCCATTTTAGCAGCAATTAAACAAAAACAATGCCAGTTTCAGAACTTTTCTAGGATTTTCCTCCCTCTGATAAAAAAGAGAAAAAAGCTGTTTTATCTGACGTCAAAGTAAGGCGGCGTCGATGAAATATTTGTGTGTTCCGGCACACATCAATTCGAATGAGGCATTGCCAATAGAGTAAGAAAATAGTCAGACTAGCCACAGGCACTTAATTAATGCTAATTTTTCTTACTTTTAAACCAGATTTCAGTTCTTTTTCTTTCCAGAGATGGCACTTATAGGTTTTGCATAGCGATAGCAACTGTACAAGCAGTTTCTTCTAAAAACCTTGAATGAAGGTCGAATATATACATTTGTTGCTTTCCAAACTATAAAAGGTTACTCGTTTGTGCCGACTCAGTGTCTAGAAAAAAGGTCGTCATTTTGACAACCACCTGTTTTCAAATAAAAATGTATGTAAAAATGTTTTTCATTTAATAAAACTTCGATTCATTGCGTTTACAAAATGAAGGTTTAGTATTTTGTACTGTTCACCTTTTTAAGCTTCGGTAGAAAAGGAAAAAGGAAGAGAAAAGGAAGAAATAAACGCAAGTGACTCAAGTCAGTCCGCTCACGAGACGAAGGAGAAGCTCGATAAACCAAAAGACGGGGAATCGCACGCAGAGATCAAAACAGAATCGGGCGGCAAAGATGAAAGCTGCTCTGAGCGGTATCTGTCAATCAAAGACTACAGAAAGCAAATGGTCGTCCTTGAAAAAGTCGTTGACGAACAGAGAAAGATTATCGAGGAACATGGCCACAAACTAGCAACAATGGAAAAAATTTTGCAGAGACGACTTCCACAAGAAAATGCAGCATTACCAGATAACGACCACAAGGAAGGTGAATAAAAAAGTTTGTCCTTACGAGTTGGTACATAGATAGATACAAAGAAGTTATACAATGCGATCAAGTGAGATGCCTTTTCCTTATCACACACAAGTGTATTTATGAAAAAACACAAGTGTCAATTGGCATGTTCCCACGAGAAAGTAAGTATGACTAATTTACCGGGAAAGTTCGAAGAAGCTCGGAAAGCCTTCAGAAGCTCACGTAAAATTTGGAAATAGTGTCCAAAATGTCTTCTAATGTAATTTTCAAAAATATTCGAAAGTTTTCAAAAATCTTCGGAAAACTCGGGGAAAGTGCTAAAAATGCCTCTTGAAACAGATTCTACTGAACGCTCTTGTCACACTAAATTTCTGATATCTCTGACTCTAAGTTCTCTGAAAATTACCTGTGTGAGAGAGCATTCTGACTAGGCATGTTTGGAACAAATAAATAAATAAACAAATAAGTAAATAATTAATTAAATAAATGAATAAATAATTAATTAAATAAATAATAATAATAATAATAATAATCTTTATTTAACTCTTCTGGCAGTTAAAACTGTTAAAAGAGCATTACATAAAAATTTACATATTATATATATCTATAGTTACAAATAAATAAATATTTATACTAAAACATGTGCAACTTTGGGTCGGTTTTCGCGACAACGCTCCAGAACGCGTGAGTTTATGCAGTGGGAATAAATCTGAAAGTCAACCACTCGGTCTCTTGGAAAATCTTATATACAGCTAATCCGTACTCCCCTAAATCTAAAAAATGTAACCTACGCCCGCATGAAAAATACTTAATTATTTGCCATCCGGAACTTAGCTCGCTTAACAGTAGAAATGAACTCGTCTCAACCTGCCGCCACAGAAATAAACACCTATTGTGCAAAAAGTAGTAGCTTTACATAGAGAACAATCTCCCTAACCTCCATTGTACTTCAACCCTTAATTTTCGCGCCTAATACCTCTATTGTTACCTAGTCCCGCACTTAGAATTAATTAGGATTTATTCCCATTGCATAAACTCACGCGTTCTGCTATAATAAAGCATTCACCTGACGAGTGTAGCAACGCTACACGAAACAGCGTTGTCGCGAAAACCGACCCAAAGTTGCACATGTTTTAGTATAATTATTTAGCTCTACATTTGTATTGAGCCTTGTGCCGAATGGTTAAAAACTTCGCAATTTTCTAAATAAATAAATAAATAAATAAATAAATAAATAGTTTTCATTAACCTCCGGAGCAGCCGCCTTATTTTCTTCACAGCTCTCGAGGGTTCAAAAATGTTTCAAATAAAATCTCGGAGCACATCGCGCAGACCTCGGGATGGCGCACCTAAAACGAGAAAAAGCAATGAATTGTTATCCTGGCTTATAATGGGCCATATATTTGATGGCATGCAAAAAAAGTGCAGCGGCATTACTGCACGGTTTCTGCTTACCAACTTGTAACCCTTTTCAAGTTAAATTTAGCTGATTGAAACAATTTCAGTTTTCTGAAAACTAAGAATGACTTTGGTTTGAACCAGTGATTCAAACTCAGACAATGACCATGTATGCTTTTTATGTCTTGAAAGAGTAGAAAATAACTGATGTTATTCCTCCCAACTGTCAGGTTTGAACCAGTTGACTAAAATCCATGAAATGCTCGATCACTGTGCTTATTTTAAAGAGTACAACACGTGTGGCGTGAACTGATTGAGGTTTAAAGGTTCAAAGTTTCGAATTTTCACAACTGAAACTCTGATGTCTCAAATGTTTTGCGTTAAACATACTAATTAAAAACTGTTTCACTAACTTAGTTGTTTACTGATTTTGCATATCAGAGCAGGAAAAACTTGAAGGGAACTTTGTTGACCAGAACTTCGTGCTTGAGCAAAAACAGCTGCAGAGCACTAGCAGGGAGGTGCAAGAACAGCAAGAGATGATAGGCGAACAGGCGAGGAGCTTGAAGGAACACGAAGTAAAACTGGAAACACAGCAGACCAAGATAGAGATCATCAGGGAAATGTTGGAGGAAGACAAAGGTAATAAATATTAGCTTTCAGTCTTTGCACGTACAGGCGATCTAAAATTGTAAGTCCAAGGCCCATTTATTCTTGAATGAATCAGTGCGGCCAAAAATGTATCCATGCAACACGCTTCAGATCTATTTTTTCATAACGCACGGCTGATACAAACCAATTGACACACGTTTTGACTTTAAACTTGCATCCGAGCTTGTTATAGTATTTGTACTGGACGTGCGACCAAACGTCAGTTTCTTTTTGTTGGTTTCAGCATGTAAAATCAACTTCATTTACGCAGAGAAGACGCCTGTATTGCCGGTGGGCATGCAATCTAAGGACGAGCTGAACGTTCACACTAGAAACGTAAACGTAGATGCAAGATCAAAGAAAAACAAGTGTTAACTGGAAGTGAGGCAGGTGCTTGCGTTTGCTCTATTTTTACTGATTTTCTAATGTGAATGGAGGCGAGGCAAGTGCAAACACAAGCCAAAGCAATCACGCATGCGCAACTGCTTTACTTGTGAAGTTCTTGCGCTTGCGTCTACGACTGCATTTGCATCTCTAGTGTGAACAACCTTTACTTGAAAATCACCAAGTTCGTTTGGCCAAGGCTTACGTCTGTGGTCTCAGGAATTAGTGAGCGCACAGCTGGAGAATTGATCAGGAACACATGCCACCTCAAATGGCGGCAAAAAGAGCACATGTACTGAAGATCACGAACAAGTGAAAAAGGCGCGTCTGCGCACTAAAAAATTAGAAATACTGATAAAAGCCGTCAAAGCGAAAAATACGAATTGACGTCTTCCAGCAATGTCCCGGCCTTCCTTTTGATGGCACTGACGTGTCGCTTCTTGGCCTTTGATGCGCTACTAGATTTAGTTTACAAGAGGAAGTTAGCACATTTCTAGAGTTAGTCAATCCGCGTGTAATCGACCGTCCGGTACCAAGTTGATCGTTCTTTGACCCGCTTTTCCACACTAAAATAAAAACCTGGTTGTAAGCTGTTCTTTTATTAGGCTAGTATGTCATTGTGGGTGAGGAGTTATATCCAGGTGGGTACAAACTGGCCATAAAAAATTGAGCCCAACAGAAAAGTTGTGTTTTGGCAAGTTATAAAAAACAAAGAAAACTTGGTACTAAACAAACTTAGAGACAGAGGGTGGGGAGAAAGAGTCCCGGCCGGAACACGCGTCATATTTTGAATTATCTTTTCCGGCATAAGTTTACAGGTTGAGAAAGTTTCAAAGTCTAACTCGTAAAATCACTTACTGTTTCCGGTGATCTGTTCCTCTTTCTCATCGCTATATTGCTTATTTTTATACTGAAACTGTGAGGAGAATCTAAACGTTGAACTATCAATCTGGGAGAATGAAAGAGTTTGTAACTTCTTTCTGTATTCCTTCCAGGAGTGTACTGTAGAGGAAAACAGATGAAGGAGCAACTCGACAAACAAAACAAGCGTCTGAACAAACAAGAAAGCAGCTTGGAAAACATACAGACACAGTTCAGGGAAGATTTAAAAACGCAACAGAGTCAACTGGACATTCTCTTAGCAGGATTCTTTGTCGCTTTCTTCATCATTGTGATAATCATCATGTTACCCAAATTTTAAACCCCCTGACTGGCCATAAAAACTGACAGAGAAGGCGTAATAGCTGTGGTGACTCAGCTAGTTTAAGGTTTTATAACTGAATTGATTGTAACTTAAACCTAGAGAGATAATGTTAAGAAAACATTATTTAATGCTTTTCGTTGGAGGAAAAAAACAACATTATGCAAACTGAAAATACTGAATAAATATAGGTGGCATTGAAACAATGTTCATAGAACGTAAAAACTTACAATACAGTCCAGATCAGACTTCCAGCAAGCTTTGCGCGTGTCTGTTATCTGAAATCGGGTAAGCTACTGCATGTAAGCACTCATGGAATGGGCTTGCATACTTTCTTTCTATCTTCTTTACTTTGCTTGCTTTGTTATGTTTGTTTGCTTAGTATTAGGGTTATGTCTGGTTGGGGTTAGATTTAAGGTTTGGGACCGTTCATTATTTATGCCAGGGGGGTCGGCCTACTTTTAAAACACCTGGTGGTACCCCTTTTTTGAAAACAAAAGGACTGGTGACCCCCCTCTTTTTCACATACGTTAACAACTGAACTGATAAGACTGCCAAACTTTTACTCATTCCATCTTCTACTTCTCACTATTAAACTAACTTGACCCCCTTTTTTGTCGACCCCATGGACATAATAATTAATGAACGGTCCTTCAGTAGGCGAGTGCTTACACGAAATAACTAACAACATCGAATTCATTTCAAGCTAATTTTAGTACCGATTGTTTAAAATGACTTTTTAGCTTAAAGTTTAACTGTTTATGTTGAGCTACTGCGAGTTATTTTATTGTTGCATTTGACCTGAAGAAACCAAAACATAAGCAAAACAGGGCGTCAGATCAAGGTCTCTTAACGTTTTATGAAAAGCAAAAAGTAATGGTGATGTTTCTCGTTTGTTACTTTCATATTTTCGTTTTTACTTTCATAATTTGCTCCATAAACAACTTTAAGTCGAGGTCAAGCTCCTAGTTCTCATACATTTGCTGTACTTTGGCCCTACTGGCCTCGACTAGATGTTTTTGTTCATGACCACTGGGGCATATTATGAAAGTGGTCTTATCTTGTTCGCAGCAGCCGGTTTTCCAGAGGTGAAAACTCTTTGAAAGCCACTTTATACACAAATGCAAATATTTTAGAGGACATAAATATTTTGCCTAAGTATTAATGTTTTCGTAATTTTGTAGACGTTAGCGCATAGGTACACTTCAACTTGATTTTCAAGATATAAATAGGATAACGCCATTATGCATCGCTCCACATGAAACACTGTGGTAGCCACAAGTCAAGGATTAAATCAGGAACTCACATCTCTCAAAATCCGATCCTTTTCTGACCATTCTAGTTAACATTGCTCTATTTGACTGTAAATTTAATTTGTAACTGAACTTTCAATATATTTGGCTCCCGTCCTTGGTGTTATAGGATCCTGTATACATGCGCTTATGACCTCCAGGGTTGATAAAGATGAAATGAGATGATTTAAGTCAAGTGTACCATTAAACAGAGACAAGACTTTACGCAGAAACAGTCATATCATATAATTGCAAAATTGTAAAAATTATGTAAGAAATTAAATCTTAAAAGTTCAGACATAAACAAATTAATAACAAGGTTATATACGTTGATCTGCATTTATTTCAACTCAAAACTCTAGGGTTTAACAAAATATTGGTACTGAAGCCTGATATTCACGAGTGACGTGAGAACAAGCGAAAAAGCAAGCGCCGTGTTCTTTTTTTCCTATATGGAAGCACATTTGACGAACCTTGCACTTGCTAGCCTTCACAGGCTGATGCATTTCCCCCTCCCTCGGACGAAGGTGTTAGTCTAAAGCTGATGTTACACGGGGCGACTATTTGTACAACATTTTTACACAAAAAATTGAATTCGCACAAGATGGCTCGTGGCACAATTTTTAGCGCAATCGTCATTGTGGTAACACGCTAAATGTTTTTGAACCATCTTCAAAAACTCGCAACATGTTGCCACTAGAAATGATGCGCTAAAAATTGCCTTCCGCACCTTATTACACGATGTCGATTTTTTGCACAACACTTTAGGAGCTCTTACTACACTGTGAATTGTGTTTGGCGCATTTTCTCTCACATTTTTGCTTGTAAATCTACACGGAACACGACCCAGACGCAAGTTATATTTTGAAGGTTATTCTTGCTCAGCTTATCAGAAATAAGACACTCGCGTACAGATATAACCTCAGTTTATTTTTATGTGATAACACTAAGGGGTCCTGGTTTTTGTAATTCATACATTCTTATTAATATTATATATTTCGCGAAAGTGAAGGTGAAGATGAAGTTTGCTAATCAATTTGAAGGAATAAAAATTTTCGATCATCGCCAGCACGCAAGCAACATTCACCTCAAGGTACTGACCAGAGTTTCAAACTCCACAATGTTCTGGATAGGACATATCCAAAGGGGGCAAACCCGGCGTATGAGTGATAAAATGATAGCAAAGGATTGTTCCTTATTTTGAGTTTAGTTACAAAAAAACTGTTTCATCACATTTGGATTCTTATATTACTTCTGTGCAAATGTTTTAAATAGGTCCGAGGAGTCAATCCACGCCGCTCACTCGCGCCTTGGAGCAAAATCAGTCGTCCAGTCGTCGTTGCTATCTCCTTTTCCAACCACTTTTGCTCTTGTTCAACTTTCTCTTGTAAAATCCTTTCTTTCCACTTTGCTTAGACGTTTGAATTTCAAGGTATTTTTTCTTGTTGTACCTAAATAACAAAAGAAACATGTTAAAAATATAGACGGAACCTTTGTGGCTCCTTGTGTTTGCACATACTCCCTGGTGTGAACATGAGCTGAGTGAAATATTCATTGCCTTACAAACTGAACAGAGCACAGTTTTTGCAAATTTCTATTTTTACGAGCCCTTAGACACTTGTTGCACGTTCAAGAAGATTATAGAGAAACGCACTCCAGACTAACTCACTGAAAAACTATCATCGTTTGAACTTCCTAAACACAGTAATGGTTATCCAGGAGTTCAACAATCAACTTTAGGTGTAAATAATTCCTACTGTATAACTATACATTAATACACAGGAATGCCATATCGAGACAATAATTGCCTACATGCAACGTGCCTTTGTTTCTGTACATCTGGTACCAATTAGAACAACTTCGAAATTCAACTAGAACCACTTTCTCCAGTATTAAATGGATGGTGAAGGGAAGAGGGAGACTTATAGCCAAAGTTTTTTGGTCTGTAGAGATATATGTTTCTAACTGTGGAGTGGGTTTAGTTATGGTAGTTGGACAAGTAAAAAAATAGCCCAATAAAATCCACTAAAACGCTGCCCTCCCGAGTCTAATGAGAAAATCGTTTATGCTGAAATTGGATCAGTTAACGTAAACCAAGGAATGGTCCGATAACGGCTTCACACACATTTAAGATGACACCATTAAGCACAAGTTTCTTCAGCCATTTTTTAACCTTGCAAGTATTATAAAATCCCCATCATATTTGAGGCCAAAATGAAAACTTTGCAGCTGACGCAGAGGACTAAAAATCTTCTTGTGCTTTTTTCTTGCAGCTTGTATACAGAACAACAAAATTTTAATTTTAATTGCAATCTTAAAAGATTGCAGAAGCTTATTTTAAAATCCATTATTTTTTAAAGATTGGTGATGGTCATAAATTTTAGACTTAAATATTCACAAGCTAACCCTAATTTATCAAATCTATCTTCTCCTAACAATATTAATTCAAAACAAGTTATTTAGTTAGAAGAATTAAGGAGCTGATCATACATAGCAATCTCTCCAAGATGAACTACATATTTCTCCCAACTTCTTTAGAAGGAATGTATGGAGGTAAATTGCGAGAAATTAGAAACGCATCGCAGGTCCTGTTTTGGGAAGAAAGGGTTAACCTAATCTTCATGAAGCATACCGTCTGAACTCAGCATCAGCCAAAAGTTGATCCACAAGTGTCTGTTTTCGTTCCCGTTTTGGGACTCGTGATGAGTAAAAATCTGCAGATCCTTCCACTATGGTTCCAACCTACAATAGTAAAATAAACAGGATCTTGCTATGAAGCCAGAATAAAGCAGTCAACTTTAATAGTACATGAAATGCTCTACCCAAACCTACTGGGCAAATCTACCAAAAATCTTTCATTTCTTTTAAGACTCTTGTAAAACATTACATAAACTCATATTTCACTCAATAATCTATATACTTGATGTAGCATTTGAAGCAGATTATATTATTCCCACAAAATTGCACCACACAAATCATCTGTCTACTGTTATAATGTATTGTTGTTGAAGACTGTTGTGTTTAACTGTGGCACAAAATACACTGCTTTGGAGTTTGATTCAACAACTTATACCAATTTCACATCAACAGTACACATGTATATATCATGATATCACAACAAGAACAAGATTTAGGAACATAAATTCTTAATTAATAATACTAAAGGAACTCAAACCTGGAAATACTTGGGAAGTGTTGATTTGTCATTGCTCTTGTAATGTCTCCTTTTATCCAAAACATTCCTCATTTTCATTAGCTTCAAATCTTGTTTAAGTTCGGGAGTTAGCTTTGTGGCTGGCAAGTTGTACCATTTAGGTCCTGCAGTTTCTTCACGTTCTTTCTTTAAACAACAATAAATTACATTTAATTACAAAGTCTGATGGTGAACAACAAGGACGGGGGCGTGATGGGCACAATTTATTGGGAACATTTTTTCTTGCAAATTACCTCATATGGTGTCTTAAACCCCGGGGTACCTGGTCAAAAAATATTCCCACCCTAAAAAAAACTGCTTGATTCTAAATTACTCTTTAAAAAAAGTTTTAGTTCAAAGAACCCCTGAAAAATACCTGATTTTCTTCAGAGTGCCATTTGCACTCAACAAAACCCTAAGAAAATACTGAACTGCTTATTTTTTAGCCCCCAAAACTTTGAAGGTCCTACCTACCATCCAAATAAAGGGAGTACCCCCCCCAGGTTTTAACCCTTTCAGCCAAAAACAAGACATATGATGTATTGCTAAATTCTCAAAAACTGTCTATATAGTTTCCTTGTAAGACACATTAAGAGAATTTTGTTTTCAATCTTCTAAAGATGGTTTCTTGTGTATGATCAGTAATCAAATGACCTTATTTTGTGTGGAAAGTAGCAGAAGAAGATACATGCCGACAAAGCAGCTGACGCTCGAAGCGTTAAGTAAACTTGAACTGAGAGAGCAGAGTAAAATTTTGAAACCTAAGGGCAGTGAAAACCATGACGATGAAACAAACGTTCACACAAGGTGCAGGATTCTAGGAGTATTTATAAGAAAATGGCCTTCTGAACTTTTAAGATTTTAATACTAATAACTTACAGTAACAGAGGTTATGTTCTTAATTTATGTCATTCTGTACTTAAAAGCTAACAAGACTTTTAGATGCACATTCCAAGTAAATACTGTATGCATTATTATTAGTAGTAGTAGTAATAATACTTTACTAATTCTAAAATATTTTATTAATAGTTAAATTGTATTTTATTGTTCATTAATAAGGAGTCTCAATGTAACACAAATAAAAAAATAATTCACAAAAAATTAAAGGGCAAAATGCTGTCATTAAAACTAACAATAAACTAAAATGTTGAGCCATGTAACTACTTTATATTAAATTCTATATTTTGTTCTCTTTTGCACCCTGACCTTGTGTCAGCTACTTTTGGGAAAAATAGTTTTACAAAGTTCTAAAGCAGCATTACTTCAGTATAAAACTACCTTCTTCTGTTTTCTCTGGGCATTTTGTGAAACATGCATTGGGGGAGCAGTTTCTCTTCTCTCAAAGTCTGGAGTTATGACACATTTCTTCATTACCTGTAAAATAAATAATATACCAGGGATTGTGCTAGAAAATTTGATGTGAGTCCCAGGACTCCTTGAAGCTGCTTTTTTGGGGTGCCAAAGGTTTGTTAAGGGGTCCCATTATAAAGATAGAGCTTTGAGCTGATTTGATGTTTGCATGCAAGGGATGCATTCCAAATTACAAAATGCATTTTTTGGGAAACACTTTGCATAAAAATGCACGATTTTTGCGTTAACGCGATCCCTGTATACATTTAATAAAAAGAATTATATAACTAACATTTCCGCCTGTAAGAATAGGTATTCATAAATTAGTGTAAATGAAGAGTTTACTTACTCTGCCTTATAAACACTGGTCTTACCAAATGTAGCTCTTTTAGCAAGGTGCTTTGAGCTCATAACTTATGACCCCTCCCTCTTGTCCATTGTTGACTGACTCCCATACTTAGAAAACAACTACAATAACTACTAACTACTAACAGTGTTCTCCCCAGAGCCTTTTGGCCAAGTGGGCCCCTTTGCTTAAGTTGAACAAAGAAGAAACCCACTTGGCTTAGAAATAAACTACTTGAGGTAGAATTTGCTAGGTTGCAAAATCTCATCTGATTTCATGGAAATGTTACTGAAAAAAGTCAGGCTTTTTTTTTTAAAAAAATATAACTTTTCCTGTAAATTTTTGTTTTTGATTTCTTTTTTTGTGCATTTATTTGTGGACTTTGTGGTTACTTATTTAACACAATCGATGGCTTGTACAACACCATCTTGAATTATTCCGAGATTCAGTTGGATTAGTAAGGTAGCAGCCACCCCCTGGTCTGAGTAAAACCCTGGCGGAGAACACTGAACTACTATATAACTGTTAACATTTAAAGATGGTAAACAAAACAAAAACTCTTTTACATACACAAACAACAAGGTGCATAAAAGTTCTACCTCTCTGTCATCTTGTGTTTCAACTTGGTGAGTTCTCCTTGAGATCTGCCTTGTGCTGTTGGAGCCAACACAGTCAAACCTCAAATACAGGTCACTGTTATCAAGACCAGGCTGGAGTTTAGAAGCCAGTTCTGTTGGGCTGAAACAAATTAAATAAGTTAAACCTCAAATACAAGTCATTGTTATCAAGACCAGGCTGGAGTTCAGAAGCCAGTTCTGTTGGGCTGAAATAAAAATAGGATAGTATAATCTTGGGCTTGCTGTTACAGGTGAGCTAAACATTGGTAATAGTTTGTGTGAGTTACTCCTTTCTAGGTATTACTACAATCATACTTCATCCCAGTGCTGGATAGACTAGTTCTGTGGAAGCCAGTTTCAAAAAACTTTCCCCTTGCTTTGAGATTAACATTGTTTCTGATAACTGGAAAACAATCATCAGTTTAGCTGAGTCAGAAAACTATAATAAATACAAAATTCATTGCCTCAATAGGCAATTGAATTTTGTATTTATTATAGTTTTCTGACTGACAGTGGAACCCTGCTTTAAAGCCACCTCAATAATACGGTCACCTCCT
Organism: Parazoanthus swiftii; assembly: GCA_025403585.1. Lineage (NCBI taxonomy): Eukaryota > Metazoa > Cnidaria > Anthozoa > Zoantharia > Parazoanthidae > Parazoanthus > Parazoanthus swiftii. Next base: position 16,883 of record JAOBYE010023347.1, on the reverse strand, counting down.
TATTACGGCTACTTTTTCTGGCCTAACAAAATGACCATACATTTTTTTACAAAAATATCCCATTAATGCTGTCACCTATTAATATGGCCATGTTTTGAAGCCCAAAACAGTATATTCCTTTATAACTTCACCCCATTACTATGGCCACTCACGCTAAATTATAGTTCAGAAAATGAAAACGCCATGTGACTTATCAATTTCATAGAATGGTCATTTCTAGTCAAACAGGTGATTTACTTTACAAAGTAGAAAACACTCCTACCTGTTTCAAATAGGGAAAGTATGACCAAATTCCAGTTGTTTATCTAAGAGAACAGTTGCTTAGGAAGTGAGTTTACAATGTACTGGTCCTGCCTACCAGTAAGTTGTGAAACTTAAACCTGTCCTGTTCATATAGCCAGCACATTAATACAGCTAAACATTTTTGGCCTGTTAATGACCATACTAACAGGGTTCCGCTGTATCTAGCTAAATCTAAGGGTGGAAGAAGATGAAAAGGAAACTCTTCTTCCTGTCCACACACTGAATCAGGCAGTCATTGAGTTAAAACCGGTTCTTCATGGACACAATCTGTTGTTGTTACAGCTGATTCTCAAAGCTGATACAAACTGATTCATGCATAAAAGCTGCATACTTTTACTTTTAAGGGGACATACTTCACTTTCAAGGAAGACAAATGGCTCCAAAATGGCTTTTAACACAATTTAAAGTCACAAGCAAAGCTCTGAGGAAAGTATCAACTGAAAGCCTGGGTTCATACTACAAAATACACGTAGTAAATAAATAAATGCCTCGTTTCTCAATCAATATGTAAGTCTGCCATTAAGTCTTACATTTACTTTATTGCTGCTGCAACTCCAGCTTGGGCTGCCTGTGATCTTTTGTCCTTTGGGCACACAAGTCGACAAGGACAAACTAGAGCCGTCATCAAGTTATATTCAAAAAGAAAGTTATACTAACCCTTTAGCCAGTTTGGCTAATTCCGATGTTACACTCAGAAATTCTGGCACTTCATTTGCATTCGATACTTCAGCATTAGATTTAGAACTAGAAGTCCCCAAGGAAGTTGGTTCACAAGCGACCATCTTGGACATCATGAATTGATATGCCTGCTGCGCCAGTGCTTCAAGGTTCAATTTCTCGCCATCGTTTTCTTCGTCATGATTCTTGGTTAAAGAAGAATCGTCATTGAGAGTTTTTTTAGCTTTTAAACGAGAACTTCGTCGCATTTTTCTGATCTTGTTTTACCTTTTTCACGTGTTTCTTGTTGAGATTCGTACTTAGTATTTTCTGGAACAAATATGCCACGCGCCCAGGGTTAACCGCGCGCACACTGAGACCGAAGTGTGATCAGATCAGAACTCGGGCGCGGCGCGAGAAAGAATTATTCATTTTTCGTCGCCAAGAGCTGCACACACATGCGACAACTAGCGATTTCGATCAATTGAGAGTCAAAGTGGCGGCTGTAAACTTACATTGCTGCCATCTTTGAATCCAAACTTGATGTCACGTGCTTCAAAGCTGGTCTCTCATTGGTAGTTTGGATAGTTTCAGTCGCATGTTGTCGCGCATTCACCGCACACATTCGCGAGAAGAAGCATGAAGACAAACTGCGACAACGTTTAAAAAATATCAATCATGTTTGATCCATGCAACTATTGTTGCATGCGTTGGAAATTGCGTAGCCAACGTAGATTTGGCGTGTTCTTGTTGGCGGGGAGGATCAAAAAAACAAAGCGCCGAAGAAATGGTTGCTTCGCTTCCCTAGGGCCCTGCTCGCTCACGGCTTTTCGCCTGTCCCCGCCAACCAGAACGCCAAAGCTACGCTGACCAAAAATTGCGTCGCAGTCGTCCGCACACGCTGCAGTCGAAGGTGCGATTTGATGCAATTTTGACTGCATGCGTCGAATACTGCATGCCATCGCAAAGGTCTGCAGGCGGGCTTTAGAGGATCGAAGAGCCGATGCAAGAATTAAAGAAGAGTGTGAGAGACGGTGGCGGAAGAGGGGACAGATAAACAAGTCCATCGGAATAAAATACCAGGACATTGTAGCTTTATTTTTGTGGAGACTACCAGGGTCAGTCGCGCAGAGACAATCAATTGATAACCCCTTCCCTCGAAACAGTAAAAAAAATCAACAGTATCATTTTATAGCTTCATACTGAAATCATCCTCGGAGAGCCAGAGGCGATCATTTCCCCACAATGACGGGCTGCCCCTGTAATGTAAGAACTTACAACTCCGTTTTCTGTTCTAAAACACGGCTAGTAACTCAAGACTGACAATTCATATTCTATTTTACGTACGCAAAGGACGGAATAGCGTTGTTTCGCTGAGTTAGTACAACTGACGTACATGAAGCATTACTGACTCCAAAGCCGTTGACAATTTGTAATCAAGATTTGTTTTTCATGCCAAATTTACATTTTGCATGATATCGGCGATTGTCCCAGTTAAATATTCTGAAACGCGAACCGATTTTCGCTTATGACTCGGTAGTATGAAATTTAGTAAAACGGCAGAATAGTCTCGAGAAAAATATTTCTAAAGCGGATATACTTTTTTAATTTACAGAACTATCCGTTAATTTACATCGGCAAACAATATTAGAAACCTTCAAATTTAAGATGATACCGCTGATTAACAAAACCGCCGTCTTGAGAAACATCACCGACCTAACTCCGACAAATAATCAGTGGATTACTTATTCCTGTTCAGCTGAAAGAGAATTTTTATGAAAATGTTTTGGTTTGGATTTTTATAAACAGAGCTGGAATGCTAAGACCCAGGTTATGTCCCCGCAACACCTCGCGAAGGTGTTAACCTTAATTTTTTTGATATGGCTCTCGACGAATGAACCACAACGAGCTTTAACTTTTGTTCACCCGGCAGCTCTCGCTATTTTTGAGAATAACACGGCTTAGCTTGGTTTTCCAATAACTTATTCAACAAAAATTCTAAACAGAATTCAAAGCTGAAGAACTTTTTTGCCAAGAATGTCTCATACCGATTCGAAACTGACTCAGTTTCAATGAAATCGAGTCGAGTCAAGGAGTTTCTCAAAAACTGATCAAATATTAAAATTAAGCCCTAGTTATTGTTTAGTTCTTTTTTTTTTGGTTCATCCAAAAATTGCTATTTTCGACAACCAGTCTTTCTAAAACAACCCATTTAGATCATCAAAATATCTTTACAATTTCTCTTGGGGTTTTTCGCAATCTTCTTAGTAAAGGAATCTATCAAAAATACAGAAATTGAATGTTCTTATAATTGATAATTATTAATTTTGACTGTTTAGAATTTTAAGGTGTGATGCAGAGAAAGTAATTTTTGGGCGTGTCAGTTTATACTTAAAGCTTTGACAGTTTTCCTTGTCACCGCTTGAAAGAAAAACTACCTTTTACGGGAAATATCATTTTAAAAAAGTCAATACAAACCGTCTCCTGATACTACAATTTACCGATCGTTTGAAACGAACTCGGCGCAAAGTGTTGTGAATAATCATTCCCTGAGTAAGTACACAAAGCCAAAAACAGTTCAGTCGGTGTTGTGTGAAGTAGAATGAAGCTTCTGTAGTAAACTTTGTAAAATTTTGAATGAAATCGCAAGCTTTAGTTTAAAAGTGTCTCAATAAGATGACATTTTAAACTTTACTTTTTAGTCTTCCGAAATAATTAAGTTTTCCAATCAACTGTTTTGTAGCTGCAGCTGAAATAAGTAGATAGAACGAATGCGAACTGACGTTCAAGCCAAAAGGCGAAAGAACAAGGATATATACGATCTCTCCAAATCATTAATTCGAAAGTAATTTGGTCAAGCCGACTCGGGGGTTTAGTAATTGTCCTAATGGAAGCGATTGAGATATTTACAAAGGATAATTGCTTGAGTGGGATTGTTTACTCACACGCCACACTGCGGGCTGCGTTCTGTTAAATAAAACTTCCCAATTATGGCTTTCAACGGAAAATTGATTTAGTTGTTGAAACACTGGCTTGATTCGCGATTCAATCCTTAGTTCTTCTCTTGGATTCCCTCACTTGTAATCGCTCTGATGGTTGGAATGTTAGTATTTCCAATCATGCTATTAAGTACGTCAAGAAGCAATACAAGTCGTGTTTGCCATTGTATCACCTTCAAAAGGGTTATCTCGCAGAACGAAGAAGAACTTGACAGGCTATTATGTGTGTCCGTGAAGTAAAATACAATTAAATCTCGCTTTGTTTCTAATTTCGCAAGTATCGTTCTTGCACCTTTTGATAGCAGATAAGCCAAAAGCCACAGTGTAACTTTTGATTGGGCTCTGGTTTTTAATTATTATGAAAGTGAACGCAGTGAAATGACTTTTGGTCGGAAAATATCTCCAGAATCTCGGCTTATATTATTCCTTTTGGGAATGTTTAATTGGTTAGTTTTATTTTTGGTAATGAAATCCATAGCTCATCAGTAAAACTTCTACACCTGCCTAATAAATCTGAAAATGTTATTGGATAAGTGTCGTAAAAGATTTGGAACGTGCCAAAGCGCGAACCAATCACAGTTGAGAAGAGACCGATTATCTGAACAATTAACGCCCGAACGATATTGAAATTCCGACACCTTGCCAAAATTGTGCGATCCCGGTATAAACTCCCGTCTCGCAAGTCAATTAACTCGATTGTTTATATCAAGCACCAATCAATTTACACGTTCTTCCATATAGAGTGCGCGTTCTTATTTCATTCAACATTGAATAAACAATTTCTGTAAGGTGCTGCATCTTGCAATCGCAACAGTGTGCAGAAAGAAAACGAGAGTGCGTGGAAGAAGGTTTAAATTTCTCAACTATGAGTCGTAGAGGAGGACTGATTGAAAATTTGTCGCCCAAAGCTGCAGCGTTCTCCATCGAAAACTTGCTGGGAAGTGGGGCGGCACAACAGACTGCGGTGCAGAATTCTACAAAAGTTTTAACAACTATCAACTCGTCGCGCAGCTTCTCCAAGTGTGTAAATGCAGAAAGAAGGACAGTTTCAAAGATTAAGACTCAAAGACTCGCTCATAGTCAAACCACACATGGTACAAACTACTCAGTGAGAAATCTTCTGGACAGAAACCCGACAAAAGTAATGCAGGACAGAAAAACATTCACAGAGCGAGGCTCTAGCGAGACGAAAGGGCCACCAAGCTTTCCAAATCCTCTGCAGCAGTTCGCGGCGTGTTGCGGCTTGGTGAGAAGTTTCAACGACACAGAAGTGAGACGCGGTTATGAAACACGTTCAAGAGTTATAGAAACTCGACAAGAAATGCAGGTTGCACTTCAACATAGCGACTTATGGTGGAAGTTCTGTTCTTGTGGCACTGAAATGGTTATCACCCGAACTGGCAGGTTAGCTCATAGTTAAGTAACAGTTTTATAACTAAGTTCATGATCTTTCCTGTTGTGGTTAAGCGGAGAGTCATCAACCGAGAAAGCAAGTATTCATTTGCAAACTCATTATGATATTTTAAAAGGCCTGAGAAGATAACTGGATATGTCGATTTCTAAACTCTAGTTCAGTAATTGCATTTTATTTCTGCATGCGTAGAAACTCTGCCTTGCCTTTTAACGACTATTTTATGCTGGCCGACACATCAAAAATCACGATTGGCGTGTAAAAGAATCATACAATTATTAATCACACTTTATTTTGTCAGTGTTAAGGGCCCATTTTATCTTTACGACACCTTTTGAGAATCACATAAATTACGTAAAATAAAAGCATTAACTAGGGAAAAGAGTCTGCCCAAACTTTAGCAAATTTCTGACCATCAGGCATTGTCAGTTCACACATTTTCTTTTTGCAAAGTTGCCAACCATTTCTGTTGTGGTGAAATTTGTTTTCAAATGCGTTTTAGCTTTTTTTGCGCTGTATTGGTTTTGTCATTTTCTGGTAGAAGCCCAGTTAAAGGTGCTAAACTCTACTTAACAAGCCATTCCATTTGTGGTGTAAAATTGTGAAAACATGTCTTAAATGCAGAAAAAAAACCGCTTTTTAAAAGACTTGTTTCACATTCTTGTGATTTGAAGACAAAGACCTTGGCTAGTCAAAGACAAAGACTAATGTGTAGTAATTAATTCAGTCTTTCATATTTCGTCTTTTAAAAAAGAACTTTAGATAGTAAAGTATCGAATGTCGAATATCTAGTTTCTTAAGATGTATAGAAAATAACCGCAACGCATGGCTTTTTCTGTGGCGAAGAACCACTGATCAGAATTTACGATTTTAAGATAAGACACTGCTGAGTTCAGATCAGCCGTCCTGAAGTGACGTCATATATCAAGCCGATTTTTCTGGAGAAAACTCTTTGTATGGGTTTTAAGGCGTTAGGGGCGTGAATTTGTCTGACATTTCTTCTGTCAACATAAAATAAAAACTTGCCATACCGTTTGCAACACAACGTTTTTCATTACTGTTTCCAAAGCTTGTTCCTTTTAATCCATGTGTGTTCTCTCACAAAAAAGTACTTGAAAATGACACTCCATTGTTCATTTGTATGATTCTGTTATTACATACCACATGCAGAACTATCCTATTGTATTCTGTGCGAAAGGGGCTAATGAACATTTTATTTTATTTCATAAGAGAAACTAATACCTAACAGAGCAGATACTGTCACAATTGTGCTTTAACTTGAGATGTGTTTGAAAGCAACTTCGAGAAACTTGTCAAAATTTTCGTACTCGCAACAAAGTTGACGAGATTGTAACTAAAAGCTTTTCAATTGTTATGGGGAAGCTGTATTGTGATGGAGCCATTATTGACTTTCTTTAAGTTGCGCACAGCTATGTTTAGTGTCCTCCAGAGAATATTGGTTTAGACATTGTAGCACTCGGGAGAGACTTTCGTGACAATTTTGAGTGCATGTGAACAATTCAGCATTAAATTGCTTTCTGAATCCTTTTAATACACAAATGCTCGTAAAATTAAAGAGACACGGTTCACATGTGCGAACAAAGGAATTTGCGATCTGCTACTTTACAGGAGACTAAAGCGCCCCCTCAATATAATTGCTAAATTTGACCCAATACCCCTTCCGCTATTAAGTAGAATTTAATCTTATATTTGCACATGACACTTAATAAGAACTTTGGTAAATTCGTATAAGTTTGCACTCAATATCACCTTACAGCATGTTAGCCCCACTAGCCACTAAAAACAGGAATCGATTTCAAAGTTTTCCTGCTTGTGCCATGGTATTTCCTATATTGACATTTTTTAGAACATGTAAGATTTGGCTGAGCTTAAGGGTGTTCTTGATTTAGCCTGCACATTTTCATACATTTCTGAGCAAATCTTATCCTCAAAACTCTTATAAACGAGGTGCTTATGAAACAAAAAGCGTATACACGACATTGTTAAACATTTGAAAATGGTATTCTATATGTAATCGAAATCTAATTACTCAGAAACACTGTCAATGGGGATTTCTTGATAAAGATGGGCATTCCTACAGAATTCTTTCAACTGACCATTAAGTCCATTTAATCTTGTTACCCTGTAACTTAGACTTAGATAAAAAAAAAGGAAGTTCATGTTCGGTGTCGATGGTACAAAAACTCACAATTCTACAGCTTATCACGTATTTAATCGGGCACATGGACTGATTTAAGTAAACAATTAGCCGTAGGACTTAGCAGAGAGATTGTATTTTGCACGTGCCCCTCGCTAGAAGGGTGTGGCGTATTGTCTGTGAGTCTTGAGATAATGAACCATGTTTTGCTTCCGCTAATGAAACACGTATAGTAAGGGAACACCGAATAAGAAAGCATGTCACTCATGAAATATTTTCCTAAGAGACGGATCACGAAACTCGTGGGACAATCACTTGAATCGCATTTTATTCTTTGAAAGACCACGCGCTTCGTGGTGGCACTCGCTCGCCTGGTTTGGAGTGAAAGCACTAAACGGCAAAATGAACATAAATGCACTCTCGTTTAAAAGTTAGAAGCAAAGGAAACAAGTAGCGCTGTTAAAGACTCATGCATTATTTAAACAACGTTTTTCATGAAGCTGATTCAATTTTCTTTACTTTAAAAATTGACTTTTGTTCCCGAGTGCCTACAGCAAAGGAACCAAAGCTATCCGTAACTCACATCATTTTTCAATTAGCCGATGGTATGCAGTGATTTGTATCACAAAGCCGTGAGAGAAATCACTTTTAAGACAAGTTTTTTATAATTGCAGGCGAATGTTTCCTACATTGTGCGTGTCTGTGGTAGGAATGGAACCTCACCGCCATTACGCAGTGCATATGGATATCGTGCCGGTGGATGGGTTCAACTACACTTTCGTGAACAGCTTGTGGCAAGTGAGCGGTGTTGCCAGCGACATGCATCACCTTCCTTTTTACCAAACGTACAAAGCCGACGGTATGGCACACACGGGCGCTTACTGGATGAAAAACGGAGTCGACTTCAAGAAAGTGCGGCTGACGAACAGAAGAACCGGGCCTTTTAAGGATGGAGAAGTAGGTTCATTCTTTACGTGAATACTTCAGTGGAAAAAGAAATATTAACAAATTGTGAAATATAGTTTAGGATTTTAGCTCAAAAAGTAACGAATTTCTAAAATAGCCAAATTATCTTCCTTTGTACTATTTTCAAAACCTGCAGACATTACATAGTTTTTGCGATTCCTTGTTTGCCACGAAATTTAGCGGTTGCGCATGCGTTGAATTTAGAATGAGTTTTTTGAAATTTCTTTGAATTGATCTTTCGTTAAACAGACGTTAATCCGTTGTTCATAATCAATTTAAAGAACATCTAAGAAATTTCAAGATGTATATTCAACATTTTTGAGCACTTCATAGAGCAATGTATTTGCAATCGGCGTGTAGAAGCTTTGGCAAATTGGCGATTTTTGTGAATTCCTAAAATATGCAAACTAATTAGTTATTCATGAACTAGGAAGGCTTTGTCCATTCAAAGACTTTTTTCTCGTGTTTCTTAACTTTTATTCTCTTTTGTTCCTGCATAAGAGAATATAGCTTTCAAAACAAAGCAGACATCATTCAAAAGCTAATAATAAGAAATAATGTTTTTATATTTAAAAAAAGTACAGTGTTATAGTGCTTCAAATGACTTTGCGTGACTCATAAACTTTTTCCGCTCCCCGTACGAAAATAATGTGTTCGTGTAAAACGGATAAACATTTGGTACGGATTTTTTATTCCAGTCTACATATCGACTCTTATTAAAATGATTAAGATACTTTTTGCCCTTGACTAACACAAAGAACGCCTGGTTTATTTTAACCTGAAACTCGTGCGCTTTGAGGAAAGTTATGAATGTTGGGCGAAAAATGTCACATTATGTCTTTTCATAGCAAGTTGATTTTCTACCAGTAAACTAACAAATCATAATTTTGATAAGAAGATTAAATAGTTTAAGGCTAATTTTTTTTAATAGTTTTCAGTTACAAGGAAAGTTATTGAGAAGTTTGCCGATAAAAAGAATGTTATCTTTATTTCATTTCTAAAATGTGTTATATTATATTATGCTTTCAGTGCTTGTATTTCTACATAAGTGTTTTTTATTTAGACGAAGCTGTTTGACCGACAATAATAACTATAAAAACTTAAGTAAAGCTAACTAAATACAGAAGTTTGTATATTATTGTTACTTAACACGAATATCAAACCCATTAGCTATGTTAGCATGTTTCTTTCTGTGCCAGACAACTTTTGTTATGAAGCCGTTCAAATTCAGCTTATAACAGAGACTCAAACAGGCTCACACAACAAAAGAAACCGTGGCGTGTATTGTCGTTGACTGCTTATTGTTTCATTTTCGGAAATAGCCGTCGCGTATTTCAACACACCCCCATAAGTGGTCACTCGTTACCCCGCTACTTTCAATTCGTTTCCCGTGTCGCAGAAAACAAGACACTTCTGCTCACATAAAGTACAATAACTTTTAGACTAAGTGTGTTGAGATAAAGTGTTTTGTTTTGCAACACAATATACAAGGTGTTAAACACTTCGTTTTCATATCAAGGACGTCAAAGAGACGATAGTATTTCAAAAGCAAATATTTCCTTTTGACCACAATTTTTCGTACACGTTTAATGGAGAAAAATCTCTCAGTTCTTATGAACGATAATGTTATTTCGAGTTGTGGCGCTTTTTGAATGATTAATTAGCGTCGATGCCTTTGTCGATTTCTGTCAAACTGTCTAGTCATTCACAGTTAAACACACTTTCCAACAACGTGATGATAATTTTCTCAAGTTTAGTTTTTCGCTACGAAAACACTTTGGTCATGATTTAGAAATAATATTAGGGTCAGCAATTAAATGATCCAACGCCGCTAGTGTTCTAATGACTGATGCGGTTTTAGCGTTCATGAAGATATTTTGAGGAAACTGTGGTTTAAAAAAGCTATACTGATATTACGCGTTAACTCATTGGCTGGTTTGCCTGTACTGATATAACGCAATAGCTCATTCCTGACTTGCCTATAGTGATGTATCGCGTTAGCTCATTGGATGCCTGCCGACGTGTCAAAAACACCGGTTGACTCGTCTCTGATTGTGCTTCTTACAGTCTTAGTTACCAACACTTTCAGTAACAAAATGAACCTATTATTTCTTCACATTATAAATAAGAAACGTTTGCCTTGCCTTTATTGGGAAGATTAAGGAACATTCAAGAATGCTATAAAGTAGTGTACTCTTTCATTCGCGCTTCGTCTAAGGTCTTTCGATGTTCCTTCCTTTTAAAGCAGGAAGCCTGCTTTTAAAGGAAGGAACATCGAAAGACCTTAGACGAGCTTAGACGTGATAACATATAAGGATGGAAGCACAGCATTCGATTCCTGGTTGCTAATTATCCCACCGTTTGGTTGACGCATATTGCTCTAAATGGTAAAGGCTCGACTATTGCAAAGTTAACTGAAAAGGTTTTAACGCTTTCAAAAAGTTCCACCTAAAACCCCACGTACCACTGCTAAACTAAACTACAGCTTCTAGTTCGTTTTCTTTTTAATGTTTTCTGTTTTATCAATTATTTTCAATTTTGCAAGTCTTCTAAGTAAGTAGTTACTTTTGTTTTTGCAGCTTCATCTCAGCCCCAACCGAAAGTACCAGCCTCGTATTCATGTTGTTGAAGAGTCTCAAGATGGCGCCAAGGTGTCGTGTGCCACGTACCTGTTCCCCGAGACAGTATTCATAGCAGTCACCACGTATCAGAACGAAGAGGTAGCGTAATGTCCATACAATGTCATAGCGAGGAGAAAGGAATGGAGGGGGAAGGGATTGTACAAACCAAATCGCTAATGTTATTTTGAGTTACGCAGGAAGAGTTTAACTGCGGCTTTCGATAGTAAAATGTTGCACTTTCTTCTCATGTCACATACTAAAAATGCATTTTTCTTTTCCTTTCATGCACACTCTTCTTGACAAGGTTGATGTTGTCAACAACACCACCAACAACAACAGCCAGTACTGTTTTAGCTTGAAACAACAGCCTTAAAGATTTGTTATAAATCTAGTTAGCATTAGCACTCAACAAACTAGAAAAAGGTTCGATGGTTGTGTAATCATTTCATATTTGCTTCAATTAAGGGCTAATCTAGAAATCGAATTTGCAAGGGTAGAAAAGAAGCAGGTTCTATCTCAGGACTTAGCCTTGAACATGAAAATCTGTGGATATAGAATACTATGCAAAACAAGAAAACATCAACACACTTTCATAAAATAAATACAAAAATCAAAACTGATTTGTTTATTTTAAAATGTTCTATACAGAGTGTGGGGACAAAATGATTAAAATGAAAATAAGACAGTAAGACTGTAAGACTGTATTAAACATTAAAATTAATAAAAAATCTTCTAACTGCTTAGCGGCGATCATCAGACTGGGAGTAGAGACGATGCATTAAAAAATACAAGTCATGTATAACGTAAAAAAACCCTTTTTCGCAGCTTTAACGTTGTCTCCCACCTAGTGGATGTTGAGTGTGTTTTCAGTTGCACACAGTTAAATAAATGACTGTCAAATTGTTACTGTTTCGGGTTAAGTGGAAACAGAGAAAGTTATACACCCCTTGTACTAAAGTTGTTTATTGATATGTGCGTTTTAAGAACTGACGTTTTTCCTAAATTTGCAGTTGATACAGATGAAAATTGATCACAACCCTTTTGCGAAGGGATTCCGTGACAAAGGAGGGAGGTAAGACAAACTATTTTGTTCTTACTTACTTTAGAACTTCTTGAAAAAGGAAAAGCCATTGCCTTAAGTTCATTTTTTGTGTGTGTAACTGAAAAGAAATTCTTATTTTCGAAAATGATGAAGTCAAGTGATGTTTGAGAGCAGCTTATAGGAATGCTGATCATTCGTACTTTGACAAAAGGTTACTTTACAGAGTTTTGGAAACTATCCGTGCTGGAACCTTTTGCCAACTATTGGGAGTCGGTTACTTTAGTACTGAAAGCATCAGATTTTACATGAATAGTAACAAAATACGGCAGAAAAAAAACAGTAAAACTTTTATAAAATTCTATAGAGAAGCTTGTTATTCACATTCACAAATGTATTTTTCAACAACTTTTAATTTTGAAAGTTAACTTCAGTTGCTACTTAATATTCAAATGAACTAAAGCTAGTAGAATGAAGATCGCAAAACATTTGAATTATTTCCTGGGGATATAAATGAGGTGCACGAAAAAGGTGAAACAAAAGCGCCACATGAAGACTATTGTCATTCGTTTCCCAACACTTAGACCTCCTAATGTGAAATCCTTGACTCATTAAACGTGACGTCTCGAAGTCTCGTCTCTTCTTTCAAGACAAGTAGTTTCAGAGGATTGAAACAAAAGTGTACACGTTTTAATCAAGAAGGGACAAAGTTTCACTTGGATCTCTTCGCGCTGATTAAACCTTAGAATATTCATTTACAATATGAAAGGAAATCCATACAAAATCAAGTGTCAAAGTCGTCTTTACAAAGTTAAAAGCAAAATGTATATTAACCTAAGTGGCATGAATTTTAGAATAGAAAAACGACCTACTTATAACTTTGTAAGTTAACAACCGCCTCATAGTTCGAAAAACGGCAAGAAAGTACAAAGAACTGCAACAGCAGTACCAGTCCGACTATATTAATTACTTAATTGACTAATTAGAATATTAATTGTTCTTTGAAAACTGCAATATATGGACACGTCCAGTTTTGTTAGTTTATCAGGTTCGAGACGTTTCTGAAAAAGAAGAATTGTTCCTTCAACAATGTATATAGTGAACACGTTTGCTAATCAATGTTTTTATGTGTCCAACAATTAGGAAGACTTCATTTACTAAACACAAATTCTTCTGGTTTTTCGCTGAGAACCTTTTCAATGAAAGTGACATTTCTTTAGCTACTAGTATAACAACTTGCAAATTTGTCGTATATATATAACTTGCATAATGAAATATAAAATACATATATTGTTTTTTTAAAGCTTTAAAGAAACACGCACCAGTCAGAATACGATTATGGTTTATAAGTGCAGATAGATGTACATTTGTAGTTTGGGGGAATTTTAAATCTGACAATAATTTGCAGCGACTGCAAGCATTTAATTGTAGCATATTCCCTAAAACATTTAGTTTGCCACCACGAGGAACAAAGTAAACCTTATAGCCATCTTTTTTATCAAAATAATTGAAGTTGGCCACAGTGTGCGAACTGTTCACATAAAGGTAAACACGTAAACAAACTGCATCTCGTCGTAGATATAATACGACGTTCATTAGCAATGTTTTTTAAGCTTTCTGTTGTTCCGTTACTCCCAATAATGATCGTCACACACGGTTAATCACATTGCTAAATAAACGAGTGATGGCAAACGAAACGTTGTTTGCAGAAGTTAACCATCCGTGCGGCCTCCAACGTGTCGCCACTTGATCACAGACCATTACAAGAGATTACAAAACCACACTGCAGGGTGTCCATAATTAAAATGCTCTCTTTTGTCTCTCTCAAAAACTTGTCGAAGGGCCTTCGCGAAACAAGAATCGAGAAAAATAGAGAAAAGAAAGACAGAGCCTAATTTAAACTGCTCCAAAGGAAGGCGCGTGTAACGCCAGGCAACTGTATTCCAGTTTCTTCGTTCCAAAATCTGACTGGGTTGGGCACGTGTTTCCCCGATTATTCGTTGTAAATGCAATAGCAAACAAACTCATTGAATTCTTAAGAGGAGCTCTCAATTGAAGCGACACTGATATGAAAATAAAGTGTCGAGTTTATTAGTTCTAAATTGCTACTATAAGTTGCGTCGACTATCATGCTTTCCTTTCTAACTGAAGGCCATCCAGAATACAATTCCTTAATGCACTTCACATAATTTATGTTTAGAATATAAACATAAAATATGAGTCAACGCAAAGTATACAAGGTTCCAAGAGATAAACCAAATATCAGAAGAAATGTCACAAACCTTGAAAATTCTTGGTTAATTAAATGGAGAGAAACCCTACGTTCTGTGCAAACCTTTTCACCTATGATAGCAGTGAGAGTCTTCAAAGAACCAGGTGGAAGTAAGCCGGGTTGGGGAGGGGTGGACCGCCCCAACTGAATTTGTCGGAAAGATATTGACAGTGATTAAGCATTAGTACTAGAGCATCAACAATCGATATAGCTATTATGGAGAGGGAAGAGGCCTTTTGATAAACAAGCCGGTTTTTTGTAACTTTGTATCGCATCAATTCTTTTTGTTGTAGTTGAGTCGTAATGATGAAACTGAAATCCCACTACTTCCAGCCTTTAAGTTCTTACTGTG
>JAOBYE010023236.1:0-22984 GCA_025403585.1 Parazoanthus swiftii | reverse complement strand
TGTGATAGGTGATAAGTGAATAGGAACTCCTACATACGATCATCACATGGTCGTGAACAACTGTTGGTACCTGTGATAGGTGATAAGTGAATAGGAACTCCTACATACGATCATCACACGGTCGTCAACAACTGTTGGTACATGTGATAGGTGATAAGTGAATAGGAACTCCTACATACGATCATCACACGGTCGTCAACAACTGTTGGTACCTGTGATAGGTGATAAGTGAATAGGAACTCCTACATGCGATCATTACGTGGTCGTCAACAACTGTTGTTTTTCTATCCTTTCGACTGGGGCTTTCAGATTATGTGAGAATTCCCTCGAGAAATGTTTTTTAATATTCTAATAACTAGTAAATGCCCTCGAATTTCACATATTCTGAAATGGGCCAACCTACTGGTCACGATCGTCACCTAACTGCAATGGTTCTGTTGCTTTTCAGATGTTTGACAACATTGCTAAGCTGCGTTTCCAGGAAGGTTCCAGTAAAGAAATGCTTGCGGGAGCCATGATTTCCAGTGAGGGTGAGGTGATGGATTTCCGTCAGCCTGTGGCGGCAGAAGGTCGTGTAGAAGACTGGATGACTAGTGTGCTGAATGAGATGCGACGAACTAACCGCCTTATCACCAAGGAAGCTATCTTCAAATATGGAAGCGACTGTACTCGGTAAAGAGTTTTCTAAAATGATTCCTTTTATGTCCTGTTTTCAAATGGTAGAGCTCTAACAGAACCAACAACATCGAAATTTACAACACTTGTAACAAGCAAAATGTGTGATTTTACATTTCTTAGTAATTGTCTTTGTTGACAATCTATCTTTATTGATAGGTTTTATTATTCTGGTTATTGTTTTCCAAAATAAAGATGGTAACATTGTTGATATTGATAATTTTAGCAAGTTTTTGGTGAGTTAGCCTATGTATGACTATCAGTATATGTACACTTGGACTTGATAACTTCAAAGTATTAAGACAAAATTCATTACGTTTAACAAGAAGAGGTTTTAAACACTCGTATTCCAAACCCATTTGCCTTCTTAAGGAATGTTATTTTTATCAACGTGATTCTATAGAACCGATATATTTGTTCAGGGAGAGTAGCGGTGTACTTTCATATTGTAACCACCAAGGAAGATTAACGTTTTAAGATTTTCGAGTTGTTTTCCTTCTTTTTTCCATAACACGTCTCGTGTGGTTAGCACAACGTTTAATGGATGAAACTATTGATTGTTATTAACAGGTTCTGGAATTTCTTCTTTTTGTAGATGGGGGTTTCGTTAGTATTTAATAGTGACCGATAGGAAAAACACTTCCGTTGCAGGATAGAGTGGCAGATCTTGGACCAGTTGATTTTGATAGTAGCCAGTAGTCTAGTCTTGTCTGTTGAGAGGCTAGCGATCGTTCATAGCGGACGATGGTGATATATAGTGTATGATAAAGGCTGATGGTGTTACATTTCTCCCACTGTAGAGTGGAGTGGATGATACAGTACCAGGGCATGGTGGTGCTAGCTGGAAACCAGGTTTGGTGGACATGGGAAGTTGAAGATGTCTTCCAGAAGGTGAAAAAAGGCGACAAAATGGGTATGAAGAACTATGCCAAGAAAATGCACAGGCAAATTGACGACTTGGTGGTGAAGGTATGAAGCTTCAATGGACGCAGGACGGAATTGTCAGTTTGAACTAAACATTACAAAATGATACTTTATAATATCTTTGTGCTACAATTTTGTGCTACACATGTTATATGTACAATAATTCTATTTGCTTCTCGGCCATCTTGGCGTTTCTTTTTATCTGTTACAGTGAGATCATGTTGTTACCATTGGTTTTCATTTTGTAGCCTTCAGGATAAAAACATCGCACATAATACGGTAGGAAACGACTCAACCTATTCCAACACACTCCATTTTCTTATCTCATCTTCTCCAGGTTCGGTCAAACCTCACTAAGAATGATCGTAAGAAAATGAACACTGTTCTCATTATCGAGGTTCATGCCAGGGACATCATCGATCGATTTGTACGAGATAGGTAAGTAAACAAAAAAATACAAAAAATAGAATGAATTTTGAAATAGCAATCGAGATTAATTGTGAAAAACCTTAATTACGAAAAGAAATGTTTGAACAAATGCTATAACTCGAGTTCGAGAGTTTTGGTATGTGATCAAACACTCTTTAGACATATCTTGAACAGATTTAGGAGGAAATTCAACATAAGCAAAAGGCACTTCAGTCTGAGTTATCAGTAAGCTTGAGAATGTATCTAAGTTGTACCACTGACCACCGATAATTGAGGTGACCTCTCTTGCAGTATCATGGACGCACGCGAGTTTGAATGGGAGAGCCAGCTGAGGTTCTATTGGGACCAGGAACCGGACGAGTTGATGGTGTGTCAGTGCACGGGAAGGTTTGGCTACGGATATGAGTACATGGGTCTGAATGGCAGACTCGTTATTACTCCTCTCACAGACAGAATCTACCTCACCATAACGCAGGTATGTCGTGCCCTTGTATTCAAGATATAGATGTGGCCTGGATGGTAGACTTGTTATAACACCTCAGTGATGACAAGGGGTACATTTTTAGTCTTATCCAAATTGAACTGAGAGGCTCGTTCTCAAGTTTTAACTATATATAACCCTAGAGAGCCCTGTGATAACTAACCCGCGTTGACACCTGTCCATAGCAAAAGGATAGCTTAGCTGGTGGCCTTGTTTCATTAACACTTCAAATGTACCATGTGCTTGCATACTCCCACGCAGTTTCGAAGTCCGTTATTATTCCAGTTCTATAAAATGTCCGTTACACATTGTGCTTTCTCCCAGGCGTTGTCGATGTTCCTGGGAGGCGCCCCTGCCGGGCCAGCGGGTACTGGCAAGACAGAAACCACCAAAGATCTGGCCAAGGCCTTGGGCCTTCTGTGCGTTGTCACCAACTGCGGCGAGGGCATGGACTTCAAGGTAAAGATACTGATATATTCCCTGCCATACATAACTCTTTACTCTTGGTACTTTACTTGTCTCCACTATTTCTTGTTTGTGTTAGTAGCATATTTTAATTCAATGTCTTGTTTTAGTCTCATTGTCGTTCTTGTTCCCAAATATGTTTTTGTTCTTATTTCTGTTGGTGTTGTTGTTTTCATTTTTACTTTTTTTTTTTGCAGTTTTTTGGTTCATATTCTTGTGTGATTAGCAATCCCGCCCATTTTTTCTTGTTTCTTGTTTATCTTCTTTGTCAGCTCTCTCAGTGACATCCCTAACAGTCCTTCAGTGTCAGTTAATTGGTAAACATATCCGTAAGTATTTAACGTCAATATTCTAATCCAAATTCACACAAACGCGTGTTTATTTTGCTCTAGTCCATCGGTAAAATATTCTCTGGTCTGGCGCAGTGCGGTGCCTGGGGTTGCTTTGACGAGTTCAACCGTATCGACGTCTCAGTATTGTCCGTCATATCAACACAGATCAAGTCTCTCCAGAACGCGCTCTGTAACAACCTCAAGAGACTGCAGGTCAGTTTGAACCACAATAGATACTGTCTTGCTCCGCCCTGGCTTCCTGATAAATAGAGTTTGGTGTTTTAATAAATGTTTTAAAGTTTGGTGAAGCTGGTTGGGTCAGTTGGCCAGATCGCCAGCCGGGTTCAGTTTCCGACAGGGATGTTAAGATGCATTGAAAACCGGTCAAACAACAAATATCCCAGTGTTACAGTTTGAAGGTATCAGTTACCATGAATGCAAGTTATACCGGCCGTACTTAGATGTATTTTTTATTGTAGTTTGAAGGTACAGAAATCGCCCTAGACAGTAGAATGGGTATCTTCATTACCATGAATCCTGGTTATGCTGGACGAACAGAGCTCCCCGAGAGTGTCAAAGCGCTCTTTAGACCAGTAATGTGCATTGTACCTGACCTACAGCAGATCTGTGAGATCATGCTGTTTTCAGAGGGATTCTTACATGCAAAGGTGAGTAAGTTCCCGTTGAAAAATAATGTAGAGAGGTAATTACTGTCACGTGTTTTTCAGTTTCCGTTTTCACTTTTTTCAATATTGTTTTAAGTGTGCTTTAACGTACCAACAATGTCGGTCTATATAATCCCCAGGGAAAATTTCAACTTTGAAACTACGAAACATTTTTTCCGTTTCCCATTCCGAGTCAAGAGCTCGTTTTCCTGATATGTAGTGCGTTGGGGTAGGGGGGGAGAGAGTTGCATTAAAGACAAGTAACAGTCTGTTCGCTACGTAAGGGTAGCTTCGTCATACAAACTTTTAGTGATATTGAATCTTTTATTTATTAAAAAACTTAAGCTGAAAATCTAATCCTGTTTTTCCAAGATCACTATTTGTTTAACTCTTGTTACAACTGTGATAGCCATCGGGTATAAACAGGGGCGGTTTCAGTTACCCTTACGTGATCTGTAGGCCAAATTGGTAATGCGTGTACTCCTGCCGCAATGTTTCTTATTACATCTGTTACACTTTTTTTGTGTCCAACTACCCACGAAAGTACATTAGTACCTTTATTTTACATTTTGGTACATTTTCATGTGCCGACGATGGAGTTTTATCCCCCTAAATAACAGCACATAGCGGCAGCGGTAGTTGTGCTGGCCCTCCCACGACCCTTTTATGTCGTCTTGCCTAGGTGCTGGCCAAGAAGATGACGGTACTCTACAAGCTGGCGTCAGGTCAGCTTTCCAAACAGTTCCACTATGATTTCGGCCTCCGCGCCCTCAAGGCGGTGCTGGTGATGGCGGGTGAGCTCAAGAGAGGCTCCCCAGACCTCAGTGAGGTTCGTTTGTCTTCAACTATATGTGCAACAAAACTGGTGGACTAACTAGCAACGATATTAGGAGTCTGAATCATCATGAATATAATCAGTATGACATATAACATCACAAAGCAAAAAAATGATAGGGTTAATTTAAAGTGTAACTATCTAATGAATGTGTATGCGCTTACATGTGTATGTGTGCGCAAAGTTGACGGAAAATTTGAACGTTTGTGATTTGATTAAATATTAAGATGTATTTTGTCGATTCACCTTCATTAATCGTTATTAGATCAGGAATGTAACTCGTTTCCAAGTGCTACGTGTAAGCAATGTTTTTGTCATTACGTACGTTCATACTACGTTGATATTCTTAAACTAAAGTTAAGAACTGTTAACACCAACTTTGAAAATGATCACTAACTGTGGACTGTGTCTCCAAAGGACGTGGTGTTGATGCGAGCCCTTCGAGACATGAACCTGCCCAAGTTCGTGTTTGAGGATGTTCCCTTATTTTTGGGACTGATTGCCGACCTGTTTCCGGGCCTGGACTGTCCGAGAGTGCGATATCCAAACTTTAATGACGCCGTGGAGGGCGTGCTGCAAGATAATAAATATGTTATGCTGCCCCAGCAAGTAAGGAGCGTGTTCGCATACTGTATCTTAATATATTTCTATTCTAAGATAATATGTGATTGAATCAGTCGGTTGAATCTCTGACTTCATTGATAATACGTTGAACATCTCTTATACAAAGATTGGTGGAAGTTGTTCACCATGAAATATTTTAATCATACTCCAAAATTAGAAGTTCATTGGAACTAAACGGTTCAGTGACAATACAACGAGGTTACCCTTTTGTATTTTGCAGTAGGTTTTGTTGCAGCTTGGCACCTGATCATTGTATATATATCATCCTATTACCTAAACGAGCCCTGAAAGCAAAACTGTATCTGCTTATTTGCATGAAAAAATTATGCGCAGCCTTTTCAAATCGTTAAATGTGATTCTCTGACATGCAATGCATTTCCGTGTTGCATTGCTTCTTAAGAAACATATAGTAAAAATATTGCCCCAACAACGGTTTGCAAAAGACAAGGAGATAGTTTGTGTAAAACACTCATTACAGCACTGCTTCTGGAATCGTATGGGTAGACAGACCATATCCTTTTGTAGTTTTTGAAGTGTCGTGTTTTAGTTCCTAGCCTCGTAATGGGGAGGTTTGGATACAGCCGGGTATATTGTTGTTTCCAAGCTAATCCTTCTTAAATTCAGTGCAGATTACGTTGTTTTTCTCGCAATGATCTTGTTTAGTTTAAGAAACATCGACGGACATGTAGTCGTCTTACATTTGTTACCTTTCTTGTTCTGTTTTCAGGCAGACAAAGTGGTGCAGATGTACGAAACTATGTTGACCCGTCACACCACTATGATTGTGGGACCCACCGGGGGAGGCAAGTCTGTTGTTATCAACACTCTTGCGCAGGCGCAAACACGGTTAGTACCTCACAATGTTTACCTGAGTTTATGTCTAGATTATTCTCAAGTTTTTCAAATTTCAAGTTTATCGAAAACTTTCTTTAAAAAGTAACAAGTCATGTTAGACTGACCGACTGAGTGCATCCAATTACTCAGTTAAAAGGTTGAAAGTTTTGTTAAATTTAAAGGTTATGTGCTTTGTTAAGTTGTAGCGCAGACATTGTTATTGTAAATATATCTCAGACTAGTGTTAGGTATAGTAACCGTACTCTTAGTCAGTATTCGACGTCAGGTTATTATTTTACGCAGTGCTGCATTCTTGATTATTTATAGAAAATTCCAAACAGCATAAAACAAGACTAAATTTGTTAGTGTGAAGAGAAGTTTTGTTAAAATAGGCTTAATACCCCACATACATACTTGCGCCAAACTATTTTTGTTAAATCTTAGTAAATCTTATCGTGAACGAATGCCCATAGCGGCAAAAGTCGAAGGAAACCGCTCATGTAGACAGTACAAACATGTCAGAGGTTGAAAAGATATCGTGTAGACAAGGCTTAGGGATAATTTTAAGCAACTGACGTAGGGTGAGCGATACATGGTGGAGTACCCCCATACACAAAATGAACTTACATTAAATAAAGTGAATTTTAACTAATTATCGTTGTTGGACGTGTTGTTTCAACAGCCTTGGAATTCAAACGAAGATGTACGTAATGAACCCTAAAGCGTGTACAGTGATTGAACTATACGGTACCCTGGACCCGGTGACACGTGACTGGACGGACGGATTGCTGTCCAACATCTTCCGTGAGATCAACAAACCAACAGAGAAGAACGAGCGCAAGTACATCGTGTTTGATGGAGACGTGGACGCGCTCTGGGTGGAAAACATGAACTCTGTCATGGATGACAACAAACTGCTCACTTTGGCCAACGGAGAAAGAATACGTTTGCAGAAACACTGCGCTTTACTTTTTGAGGTATGTTGTTGTTTGGTTGACGAAAATGTATCGGACACTTAACCCTTGAAGTGTATATCTGTTGCTTGGTTCCTCATAAAGTACTAGTAAATTCGAATTGCGTGAGACTTGCTATCTACACTGTAAAAGAAGAAGGGAAAAGACAGCGAAATGATTGAGGCAACTGTATCTTTCTGTATTGGCGTCTGAGGTATGACGTTGAGGTCTAAGGGCTACTTTCTAAACTATTTTTACTCTATTAAACGGTAATCCCAAGGTATAGAAAAACCAATGCTACCCAGTTTCTGTAAGACAAAATCTAAACAAGAAAATATGTTTTTGGTAAAAGGTTGCAAAAGTAAAACAGAAATAGATACTTCCATGAACGGGAAACGTTCCACACGAACTAACATGTAGATTTTGACTTCCAAACTGGCAGAAAGAGAAGCAAAAAAATTAACATATCAGACAACTGTATCTGACGGAATTCGAAGCCAAATAAGGGACACAACAGTCTGAAGGCCGCTTTAATTTAACACTTTTCCCTCCATTCCTTTGCAAGGTGTCGGATCTCCGGTACGCGTCCCCTGCCACCGTGTCCCGCTGTGGGATGGTGTACGTGGACCCCAAGAACCTGGGCTACCACCCCTACTGGGAGAAATGGTGCGGTACCAGGGGCAGTGAGAAGGAGAGGGAGGAGCTGAAGAGGCTGTTCGAGAAGTACGTCCCTCCGTGTATCGACCTGATATTGGAGGGCGTGGTGGAGGGCAAACAGGGCAAGAAACTCAAGCAAATCATCCCGCTCACTAACCTCAATATGGTGAGTAATATGATTGGCTCAGGTTGTTGAACGGGTGGTTTAAATGTTACGATTTGTCGGTCAGATTTTAATTAAGAAAACGTGTGAAATCAAGCAAAATTGGCCCGGTTCAATAAACCCGTTGCACTAGTACTGCAACAGACTTTCGTAAACTGGGCCGATTTTTGTAACTAGATAATGAGCTCCATTTGGTTATGCAAATACAACAAGTTATATCCCTACACAATTCTATAGAACGGCTCAAATTAAAGCGACAGAAACAGCGTGTGAATCCCTTTCGAGAAATTTAGACTTCTAGTTGAAGATTAGTGCGTTGAGAAATCAAGCCTGAGTCTCTTCTAGAGAGGCAATACGATTGTCAGCAGTGCCTCATGTATAAAGAAATGAGGCCTAATTTCATCAAGTAAGAAACTATGTTGAAATGTCTAAAAAAACAGAATCGGTTCGTCATAGCCGGATCACTTACTCTTGTGTGAGATATTTTTGCCCCGAATCGAAGCAAAATCTCACAACGATTGTTGTTATGGGATAGTTTTTAGAACCTGGCTATAAAATTGTTCAAAGATGTCTCGAGTTGCAGGTGCACTTCCAGGGCTTGCTCCAAAGAGATGGAGAACGCTCGGTTGCTGCAACTCTTAGTTTTGTGAACGTGACTGGCACAAAAAAAGGAAATGTTTTCGTGTTCTTTCCAGGTTGAACAGCTGTCGCACATGCTAGACGCCCTGTTGCCGCCATCGGAGAGCGCCAACTTTCTGGGTCCTGACATCACGGAGGCGATATTTGTGTCCTCACTCACGTGGTCATGTGGAGGAGGTCTGTTGGAGGGCGGGCGGATCGTGTTTGATCAACTAGTGAAGAGGTTGGCAGCTCTGCCACAGAACCCAAGTGAGGGATCCGTTGTAGGTCCAGGTACGTTCTGGTCTATTCGTGAAGCGTGCCGGCAAACTAAGCTGCTTCTACTGGTAATAATAGTGCGGTATGACATAGTAATTCTATATTTTGCCAAAGCATTACAATTTTTTCCTTGTATGTTTCACGTATACAGCTAAAACAGTAACTATAATGGAAAAAATGGCTTTCACTGCAGTAGTAATACTAACAGCTACAAACTAAAATTGGTTACATTGCAATAGTAGCAGTAGTAGTAGTAGTAGTAGTAGTATTTGTAGCAGTAGTAGTAGTTGTAACAGTAAGTAGTAGTAGTAGTAGTAGTAGTAGTAGTAGTAGTAACAGTAAGTAGTAGTAGTAGTAGTAGTAGTAGTAGCCAGTTTAACGATCGTTTTGACTGCACAATTTCGACCATTTAGTGCATCACTTGTAATTTCTGCAACAAACTTTACACTGGAGAATCTGGCCGCAAATTAGGTGACCGCTTTCGCGAACACTTACTAGATGTGAAAAACAACAGATCAGACCTGTCTAAACCAGTGGCTTCACACTTCAACCTTCCAGGCCATTTACATGAACAAAAGCAGTTTTTTCAAAACTAGTCTTCCAATGTTATTGTCGTGGTTACTATTACTTTTCACTTGGGTTGGGCTCATGAGCCAACAGGCCAAATCGTTTTGGTTTATTCAGGTTTCCGATTCCAAGCTTGTAACTCGATATATCAGATTACTGGTTCGGTGCAGTCGGACAGTTTACAGACAATTAGTGAAAGTAAAGTAAAGTAAAGTAAAGTAAACACACTAAAATTATTGAGGTTAACACGCTTACATCCAAATGGTGTACTCTCCCATGTGCCCCCCACCACAACACCGGGATTAACCTACTCTTTTCGAGAAGTGTATGGGTTCATTTAAGTCATGCCCCTGAGGTAACATTCCAGGAGGCTAGACCAATGGCTTAACGTCCCTGTCAACGAACGATGTGGCGAAAGAAGGTCACCCAAAGCTCAACCCTCGACCAGGCCGGGGATTAAACCCGGGACCTCCTGGTTGGCAGTCAGAGATCATACCAACTGCGCTAACATCGCACATGCCGTATATGTGCATGATAGAGAGATTGATAGTCCAGTCAGGTTTGAGGAAATAGTAATTTTTATGATACTACTATTATCACTTTTGTCAGGTGAGATCCCGACCGCTCAGTCTAGCCTGTTCGAGTATTACTTTGACTCCAAACAACTCAAGTGGATCCCATGGATTGACGTGGTTCCAGAATATGTTCACGACCCTGCCAGAAAGTTCAGCGAGATCCTGGTACCGACTGTGGACACAGTACGGACCACGTGGTTGTTGCAACTCATGGTGAACATCAGACGGCCCGTGGTGTTGGTTGGCGAGACTGGGACCTCAAAATCTGCCACGACTGCAAACTTTCTTAGAGGACTGGACCCAGAATCTTCGGTAACTAGCTTGCATTTAGTTTTTATGAATTTACAGAAACTAAGTAATTCATCAAAACATAGCTAATTGAGCAAAATGGTTGAGTCGCCTTCTACTCTGAGAAAATTGTGTTTATCAAGGGGAGGGGGGTATAAACAGAGAATATAACTCGCGGGCGCGCAGAGATATGAAATTTATTTTCAACTATTCAAACCGATATCTCAATATCGAATATGAATACAAGGTAAATTCCATTGCTCTAAGCATCCATCTATTGTTTTTTATATTGTAGAAAATACAAAAAAGTAATCGATACAAAGCGGATGACGACTACAAAGGCGGGTGTTGACATAGAAAATAAAAGAAGATTACTGATTGGCTGATTTCGCACTTGCGCTTCGGCTTCAATCGAACATAAAAACATTAACCTTGCAATTCTTCTGTTTGTTTGTTGGCCATTTTCGATTAAGAAGGGCCCGGGCCTCCGTTGAGGTCACGTGTTTGACTTTCTCTTCCACGTGATTGACATGCTTTCCCACGAGGTCACGTGTTTGACTGACTCTTTTGTTCACCGCAGCTGCTGTTGAACATCAACTTTTCGTCCCGCACCACCTCGATGGACGTACAGAGGAACCTGGAGGCGAACGTGGAGAAGCGGACCAAAGATACGTATGGTCCGCCTATGGGCAAAAGACTGCTTGTCTTCATGGACGACATGAATATGCCACAGGTAACCCTTGCCAACAATCATGTGTGTCCATGTGTCGTCAATCTTATACCGTAGGCATCCCTTATTTACAGTTGAATTCAAGATTTGGAAGTCAGTTCATAACGATGATTAATTAAAAGGTGTTCAACCCACAAAATAAATTGATGCATGTTCTTTGCCATATTTTCTGTGCTAACAATTGATTTTATCAGGTGGACGAGTATGGAACACAGCAGCCAATAGCTCTTCTTAAACTGCTGTTAGAACGAGGAGGTATGTTTGACCGGGGCAAGGAGCTCAACTGGAAGCACATCCGGGATATTGGTTTCCTTGCTGCCATGGGAAAGGTACGTTTCTGTGGTATTTGAAATTGAGTGAAGAAACATTATTTTATTCTCTTAGTACACTATAAGTAACATACTTCGTAGCTTTCAATGTTCCTTCTTAGCTTACAATTTATACTTTCTTCTTATTCCAAAAAGGCAATACGAATTTCTCTATTCTCCTAGGGCGCCTTATGCTTAGTCAAATTTTCCGGTTTAAAATTCTTAAAGTTTTTCATTTTCAAATGGGACAGGTTTTTTGGCACTTGGTCGAAGAGCTGTATTTTGGTTAGCTAACTAGTATTCATTCCAACCGGTCAAGTTGTTCAAATGTGGGTAAATCGTAAGCACCCCTGATAGCGATACACACTTGACAGTTTTAACAACTACTTCTGTTATCATGTTGGGCACTCAATAAATAAGCATTCTGTAGTTTATCTATCCTCCTGCTTTACGGCAAGAATAACCAAGCTGTTGTGTCTCTTTTAGCCTGGTGGCGGCCGCAATGAAGTGGATCCCCGCTTCATTTCGTTGTTCAGTGTCTTCAATGTGACATTTCCAACTGACGAATCCTTGAAAAAGATCTACTCCTCCATTCTGTCCGGGCATTTGCAACCGTTTGGCAAGGAGATCAGAGCGCTTGTGGACAACATTACGCGCTCAACACTGGACGTGTACACAGCTATCATTGGGGATTTGCCCCCAACGCCTTCCAAGTTTCATTACATCTTCAACTTGCGTGACCTGTCACGCATCTACCAGGGAATGTGTCAGTCGACAACCGATAGGTTTGAAACCCAGGCCAAGTTTGTGAGGCTGTGGCGTAATGAATGCCTGCGAGTGTTCTACGACCGCTTGATTAGTACCACGGACAAGGACCTGGTGCAGGTTGGACAATCTGTTCTTGGATTTACCTAAATAAAGTTTACACAAACTCTAAACATATTTAAATGTTATGGTGTTGTAATGTTGAGACTTAGTATAAAGTGCAATCAAAATAGATAAAGAAAAAACTGATATGTGAATAATAATAAACGATTTAAATGCTTCAGGTATGAAGTTGAGTTGTTGCAAAAGCATTTTTGGGCTTGCTCTAGCTCGTCTGTAGCTTGGACAAATGTTCCAAATGTTCCAAAGTTTGAAACATGCTCATTTTCTCATTTTTCTGACCTTGAAAATGGGCTAGAGAGTCGTGCGGATGATTTCCAAGGCTTTATTGCCTTCACCGTCTCATCTTACTTTTAGAAAAGACTCTCTCGCCCTACAAAGACTCCATGTTATCTTTATTTTGGTCGTGTCTGTTTTTCATGTTACCTCTATTAAAAGCGATGCGTTAATGGGATGTTCTCACATCACAAATTGTTTTACAGGGTTTTGTCACGAAACAAATAGAGGAACATTTCTCCGAGACAACGGAGTACGTGATGCGCGAGCCGATTTTGTTTGGTGACTACCGCAACGCATTGAACGAGGATCCTCGGTTATACGAAGACACGGTTGATTATGATGCAGCCAAAGCTATCTTTGAAGAGGTGAGTGAACGGAAGAAATGGAGGAAAATACTGGCAAGGCAGTGTTGAGACGAAAACAGTATCACCACGAGTTTAAATTGCCCTTGGTTAAAATGGGATTTGACTGTCATTGCTCTTCGCTTATTAACTGACGTGTATGTCTTTGTGTCCATCTGTAGCTTTCTGTCAGATAAAGTACCTGTCTGCCTTCAAGTTTCTCTTTGTATATGGTTGCAATCTGCCTGTTTGTTTAATCTTTGGTCGCTTTTCAAGTTCTCTAGCTTCACTTGTTCTATTTTATTTTTCTTGTTTTTTTTGGTTAATTTTATTATTTATTATTATGGTGTTTTCTCTCAGATTCTTGAGGAATACAACATGGACCACGCCGTGATGAACCTTGTGCTCTTTGATGACGCAATCGAGCATGTGACACGTGTTCACCGCGTGATACGTATGGACCAAGGGCATGCGTTGCTTGTGGGTGTTGGAGGAAGTGGCAAACAGAGTCTAACACGCCTGGCCGCCTTCTCAGCTGGGGCGGAAGTGTTTGAGATCACCCTCACACGGGGTTATGACGAAACGAATTTCCGTGAAGATCTCAAAGTGTTGTATCAGAAACTTGGCTTGGAAAACAAGAAAATGGTGTTCCTCTTTACTGATGCCCACGTGGCACAAGAAGGTCGGTGGAATGTTCATTTTGACCTGCTTTCCTTCACCTCCACTTCCCTGCCCTGTTTTGTCGTGCCCCAGCCCACCCTCCTTTCTTCTCTGCTGCAATTGTGTAACCTTTTCTGTCTTGCCTTAGTTCTTCCCGCCCTGCCCTCTCTTCTCTACATTACTGTGCTCCGCCATTGCATCCCTAACCCCCCTTCCGCCTGTCCCTGACGTTCCCGTTTCTGTCATTTATAAATGTGCGGATTGTGTGATTATTCTTTACAAATAATAGACTCCTTTTATAGTAGGGCGCGGATCCTGCTCTGTCAACAAACTTCTCATTGTTCCTGGCAGCACAATACTCGAGTTTGCATCAAGGCATCCACTCAGGTTTTGTAACATGTCTTTTTCAGGTTTTTTGGAGCTTATCAACAACATGCTGACGTCGGGAATGGTTCCTGCTCTATTTCCAGACGATGAAAAAGAAACAATCTTGACTTCGGTAAGAAAACTA
Source organism: Parazoanthus swiftii (assembly GCA_025403585.1). NCBI lineage: Eukaryota > Metazoa > Cnidaria > Anthozoa > Zoantharia > Parazoanthidae > Parazoanthus > Parazoanthus swiftii. Next base: position 8,906 of record JAOBYE010023236.1, on the reverse strand, counting down.
CTCAGGTGTCAATTTCAGGTCACTTAAGAGTTTGAATGATTGATGCAGTTGCCTTTCTTATTTGTTTGGATCTAAGTTGGACTTGTATTGATAAATGTTATTTTCCTTGGTAGTTTTGCTAGCCTTGTTTCAGCTCTTGTCATGTACAGTAATGCGGTCTTTCTAGGCAATTGTTATGCTCGATTTGTCCCCGTATCATGTTTTTCACTGCATTTTTTGACGGAGCAGTCAGTGGTTGATACTTGCCTTACATTGAACTTACCTTATTGCGTGACTGTACGAATATTGCGTGACCAACGGTTTACTGTTTCACCAAGGTGCGTGACGAAGCCAACAAAGCGGGAGTCCCTCCAGCTCGTGAGTCTATCTGGCAGTACTTCGTTGGTAAGTGCACCAACAACCTCCATATTGTACTGGCCATGTCCCCCGTGGGGGAGACCCTAAGGACGCGCTGTCGTAACTTCCCGGGCCTGGTCAATAACTGCAGTATTGACTGGTACACGGCCTGGCCCGAACAAGCTTTACACGCTGTGGCTACTGTCTTCCTTGGCGAAAATGTAAGTGAACAGTTCTGTCTGCCTTGCCTTGTTTCTTGAACAAACAAACTTTCTGTCTGAGTTTCCTTGGAGACTGGCTCTAGCCATGACGCGTTGCGAGACAAATGCATACATTGTCTGTGATTGGGCTCTCTGGTAATTGTTACGTAACGTATATCTCTGGTAATCCTTACGTAACGTAAAACGCTGGTAATCCTTACGTAACGTGTAACTCTGGGAATTCTTCTTAACGTATAACTCTGGTAATTCTTACGTAACGTATAACTCTGGTAATCCTTACGTAACGTATAACTCTGGTAATCCTTACGTAATGTATATGGCCATTGACGACAAGCTACAGTGACAGAGTCTTCTCCGTTTTACCCTTTTCTCAAGTTTGTACAGTCAAAACCGCAAAGTACATTTACCGTATTTTTAAAGTTCAACTCGCACTGTTATACTTCTGTGCTGTATGAAACTCACATAGTTTTATTTACTTGTTAGTTATCAACTCGTTTGAATATATCTAAATTTTGGTCAACCCTCCTTCTTCAGTTCGCTTTGTTTGTAGCGCTTAACATGATCTCCCCAGATTGATCTTATTGAATGTTATCAGGTTTTAACTCACTGTGATTGTTTTACCAACTTAATTGCGTTAAGTTCAAGTGTAAAATCAACACTGTATAAATAAAAAGAATCAAGAAAAGTCCATAACAATTTGAAAGATGTGCGCATTGATTAAAGCGGACATTTCGAGTTGATCAGTGCCACAAGAAAAGTAATTGAAGATAAGTTTAATTAAGTGATTATCGAAATACGACTTTAGAGCTCAATTCAGAAAGACAGTAGCGATTGTCTAGAATTATTTCAAACAATTTGATTTCACCATCAGAATGACAAGATTCCCGACGAGCACCGCGAGAAGGTTGTGAACCACGTGGTGTTTGTTCACCAGTCCGTGGGTGCGTACAGCAAGGCCTTCCTACAGAAACTGCGCCGTGTTAACTACACCACGCCCAAGAACTACTTGGACTTTATCAACACCTACAACAAGCTGTTGGAGGAGAAAGATAAATATGTGCTGGAACAAGTTAGTACACAGATAAAGTATAACCAACAAAGCTGTAAAAATGAAAATGTACACAGATATAGTAACAGATCCATCTGCTAAGCAGGACTTGATTACGGTGTGACACAACCGTGGGACAACTTTCCGCCGATCCGAAGAACTTTCATTGAAATTTGTCTCGGATAGCGGCCCAAGCCATTAAACGGGAAGTTTGAGAAAGGAGGACTTTAACTTAATCAGTTGGTTTCTACTCTTACAATTATTAGAATTTTCTTCTTAACATTCTATGCGTGTACACCCCTTCGCTGTTAGTCATCTGTGTTCTTATTGCTGGTTTTCATTGGTAGGGCTGGATTTCGACCTAGTCTTGTTTTCTGCCCTCGATGCTTGCATTTTTCCCCTATTTTCCGTTCCATTGTAAATTTTGGTATATCAGACGTATTTGAGCAACAAATGAAGACAGTTTAATCATAGAACGTATATACAAAAACTGGAGAAACAGATAGACGGAGAGCTACGGATTAACAGATAGACAGTCAGACAATAAGAAAGACAGATGGCCGAATGAACAGAGAGAAAATAGATGCATTAAGAAACAAACTTGGGTAAGATGGATGATATGGTCCAATAGTCGAACCTCAGGTAGATTTCAGTACAACAGCTTTTGCCTTATTAGCATAAGCTAGCAAAAGGTCGACAGCCCATAAGTTTTAACCGCTCTGTGGTTAGTATGTTTGACGAGCTGCATTGTGTGTTTCAGTGTCACCGTCTGGACGGAGGTCTCAGTAAACTGCTGGCAGCCAGCGAACAGCTCAAAGAACTCAACGAAAAATTGGAGGTGCAAAAGGTAGCAGTTACAGAAAAGAGCGAAGCTTGTGAGAAACTTCTTGTAGAAATCAACCAGGCCACCAACCAGGCGAATGAAAAGAAAGAGCTGGCGATTGGTAAGAAAGAGGAGATCGCCGAACAGAATAAACTGATCGTCGTTGAGAAAGCTGAAGCTGAAGAAGCTTTGGCTGCGGCCCTGCCTGCTTTGGAGGAAGCTAAGCTGGCGCTACAAGACTTGAACAAGTCTGATGTGACTGAAATCAGGTGCTACTTTATGAACAAGTTCAACAACAACTATTTCTCAACGGCAGTTCATTAGCAGTTAGGCCAGCTAACTTGGATTTTCGTCGGTCGCAGTTGTACCTTTGTAACCTCGTGTTTTTGTTGAATGTTTTGTTCTTTAATTTCTTTTGTCAAGTGCCTTAGTTTAACTTTTTTTTATTAAAAACCTTGGTCTACATATTTTTCTCTAACTTCGAGACGTGTTCATTTTTGTGTTTGCGTTTCGGTGGTTTCGTGTCCCTGAATCGTGTTCGTGTTTGGGTTTGAAATCGTGTTCGTGTTTGGGTTTGAAATCGTGTTCGTGTTTGGGTTTGAAATCGTGTTCGTGTTTGGGTTCGGAGTTGGGTTCGGAATTGGGTTCATGTTCGTGTTTGCGTTCGTCTACAGTAGTTAGATTCGGGTTTATATTTTGTTCATGTTTACATTTGTCTGTGTCTGTACTGACTCTGGATTTCCGCCTGTATTTTGTTTGTTTTTCATATTTTTTCCTTTTGTTCATGTAACAACACTCAACTGCTCCCTGTACTGTACTCCAACAGATACAAACATCTAATGATTACTTATCTTCTTAGTAACTCCATCAACTTTCACCTGCTACTTTCATTTCAACTCTACGTAACATAACCCCAGCTAATCACCTATGACAAATAATGGTTGTTGTTCCATATCAACAGATCGTTTGCAAAACCACCCCGAGCAGTGCAGATGGTTTCCGAAGCTATCGTGATACTGAAAGGTTTCAAAGAAGTAAACTGGAAAGTGGCCAAGGGCATGATGTCCGAAACCAACTTCCTGAAGAGCCTGACGGAACTGGACGTGGATGGGATTACTTCCGGTCAGGTGAAGCGCTGTCGAGATCTGCTAAAGGAACTGAACACTACGGTAGAAGAAATGAAGGAGGTGTCATTCGCTGGAGCCGGTCTTCTCAAGTTTGTAGTGGCAGTTATGGGTTACTGCGCTGTGGCCAGGGAAATCAAACCAAAGAGGGAAAAGGTACAATGTCTTCACTTTGTCGTGATGCACGCTAAACCCTTTTTCTACCATTCTTAAAGTTGGTATTGGGGGCGGTCACCGTTATGCGTATGATTGTAACTTGACGTGGATTTCTTCAATAAGAATCTAACTCTAACTCTAAATCTAAATCTCAACCCACAATGGGACTTGTTCATCTTTAAGGATGTTTGTTAGTGCAATTGTGCTCCTATGAAAAAAAACCCAAGATGTGCAATGTTCGTGCAGGTGCAATACAAATGAGAATCTCCAAGACAAATTTAAACATTAAGCTCGAGTTTGGTCATTTGCAAAAGCTTAAACGAGGTACAGTCCTCCAGGATTTTAAAGTATTGTGCAATATTTCTACTTCCTCCACTGAGAATCCCTGAAAAAAAACCAAGTCTTTCCGGACGGGAGCGAAGTTGCGACAACTGAAATCTGAATCGCATAGGCAAGTACTATAAGTAACGTCTGAGTATGTGCATTGCTGTAACCATTCCTTGTTGGCCTGTCTGTAGGTTGCACGGCTTGAGAGGAACTTCCATCTCAGTAAGCGCGAGCTGGAGAAGATTGAGCGCGAGGTGAAGGCTCTTGAGGGTGAGCTGCAGGCGTTGAGTGAGAAGTACGATGCGGCCATGAGGGAGAAAACGAGCCTGCAGGAGGAAGCCGAGATCATGGAGAGGAGATTGATCGCTGCTGACAAACTCATATCCGGTCTGGGCTCTGAGAAAGTCAGGTACGACAGGATCTCGGCAACTCTTTTTGCTCTGTAAAGACCTTAAATCTTATCCGCTCCCCATTTTTGGTTTGGCTCAAAAGTCCCTTACCTTATCTCCTTTTTAGGTCCGGACTTCAATAAATTTTCTGTGGCTTCTAATAGAATTAACAGAGAAGTCTGTTGATCATTCCTCACCTCACGCCACGGCCATAAAACGTAACGTAGTATCAATAGACATCAAAGCAACATCACGTGTTGTTTGCTTTTGGCTTCGTACAGCCGCCATATTGGAATTTTACAGCAAACGGTACGAACCTGGATCTAAGTTATTCTTGTAACAGACTTTAGTAGCACCAGGACCTCAAAGTTTGTTGCTTTCGCAGCTATTTTCCGAGTTGTCCCGAGAATGTCTCCCAAGGTGTATACTGTTTGAAAACTGATGCGAGACTCTTGTTTGTAGGTGGACGGAAGATCTTGAAGAGCTCAAACGACAGCGAGTGCGTCTCCTTGGCGACTGCTTGTTGGGGTCGGCGTTCATGAGTTACCTGGGAGCGTTTAGCTGGGACTTCCGGCGCAGCATGCTGCGAGACGAGTGGGAGAAGGATGTGCTGGCCAAGGAGATTCCGTTGACGCAGCCGTTTAAGATTGACGCCCTTCTGACTAACGATGTGGAGATCAGTCGGTGGACGTCTGAGGGACTGCCACCTGATGAACTCTCCATTGAGAATGGTATTTTGACCACCCAGGCCAGTCGATATCCCCTTTGTATTGACCCACAGCAGCAGGCGCTAAACTGGATTAAGAAGAAGGAAGAAGCAAACAACTTGAAGGTTGGTTATCACCCGTATAACAATACCTGTTCCAAATATTATCACCTGCCTGTTGGCACTCGTGTTTTGTCATCGTGGTATAACTACCTAAGTATTATCAAACATATGACCTGTTTGGTATCATCTGCTCTATGACCATATGATCTGTGTGCTATTCGACCTGTATATTGTAACGTGTCTGCTCACACTGTAAGTTTAGAGCCTTTATCGATTATTGTCTTTATTCTTACTGAACGCGGAACTCGTTAAATTTATTTGAAAAATAGTGTAAAGTCACCTCCAGCCAGTCACGGATGAACGTAGTTGAAGCTTGTGAATCTCCTTCTTTATGTTTCAGGTTGCCACGTTCAACGACCCTGACTTTCTTAAACAGCTGGAGCTTGCCATAAAGTACGGTTTCCCAATTCTGTTCAAGGACGTTGATGAATACATTGATCCAGTTATAGATAACGTTCTAGATAAGAACATCAAGGTACAAAACCTATTTGCTCTTTTCCTTACCTGTATTCTGTCCCCTTTAGTTCTTTTTACTTGTTTTGCCGGCTGATCTCACCCTTTCTTTCTTCCTCCTGCTTTTTCTTTCTTGTCCTCCGCTACTCCGTCTCCTGCTTCTCCCTTGTACTGTTTCTTCCTTTTTCTTTTAGTTTCTTTGTGTATTGCCTCTGCTATGTTCTCACACCCTTCTCCTCTTCTCTATTGCAATTCTTTCTCTTGACTTCTCCATTTACTTACATACACTTTTAAAAGCTCATATTTCATATCTTCAATCTCCAACAGGGGGAGCCAGGAAGAGAGTTCGTTATTCTTGGAGACAAGGAAGTAGACTATGACCCGAATTTCAGGCTGTACCTCAACACCAAGTTATCTAACCCCAAGTACACCCCGGCCCACTTCAGTCGGACCATGGTGGTAAACTATACAGTAACATTGAAGGGGTTGGAGGACCAGCTTTTGAGTGTGATTGTGGGCTTCGAGAGAAAGGAGCTGGAGGAACAGCGAGAGAGGCTCATTCAGGAGACCAGGTACCTTAAATAGTACCTTTTGCTATGATAGGCTTATTTTGGAAGCCAGGAACCTCAATTAATACCTAATGTCAAGCTTCCATCCCTTACGTCTGATGCGCAACTAACTACAAATACAGAAGCGGAAACGAAAGCAGAAGAGTGCTCATTCCCAGCCCCACAAAATTGTTTGCTGCTAGGAAAGAACGGGAGTAAGCTAGAGGGGCTTATTTACTGGGAACGTACTTCGGTCCTGTCGGTTTTTGTTTGAAATAACTTTGTTATGTAACTCTAAGAAGTATTTGCAACTTTTTCTGTCAGTGACAACAAGAAGCTACTGAAGGACCTGGAGGACACGCTGCTGCGTGAGCTGGCCACGTCCACGGGGAACATGCTGGACAACGTGGAGTTGGTGCAGACCCTTGAAGACACCAAGACCAAGGCCGTGGAGGTGAGGAGACAAACAACAGCAAAACCTTGGCCGGCTGGTAATCGTGTACTCAGCGAATAAATAATAATAATAATAATAATAATAATAATAATAACGGTTTATTTGGCATTCCAATAAAATAATTGGCTCTTCTATACCAAAATCTACAATTACAATACCTGATGCTAAAATTATTACATTATGTTAATACGAATGAGAATTTTAAGTTAAATTTACATGATGTACGTAAAAATAAAATAAATAAATAAGTAAGTAAATAAATGAATGAATGAATGAATGAATGAATGAATGAATGAATGAATGAATAAACAAATAAATAAATAAATAAAATACAAGATATATATATGTTTATCACATCTAAGAATGATCCAGCCTGTCTTGTGCTTTGATAGTTAAAAAGGATTTGGCTTTGGATAAAAAATCACTAAAATGATGACATTCTCTTATGTTTGCGGGCAACGAGTTAAAAAGTGTAGCCGCGCTGGGGCTAAAACTGTTTGGTGCGAAGTTGCATTGGACATTAAAAGTGCTGCTAGAGCGTAAGGTTCTTGCTGGCACATACTTTTCTAGTTTTAAGTGTGTTGGCCAATTGACAGGCGGTCCGGTATCAAAATCAGAATAAAACCGAAATCAATCGCAGACTGACGAAAAGTTCCTGTTTGGACTTGTTTTGATAATTTGTGTGGAACATACTGGTTTCTTTCTTTTGTTAACAATTTTATTGGGCTCTAGAGCACAAAGGGAAAAAACTGGTGATATTCACGAGGTACGTCACCCAAAGGCGACCGAGTGCGAACGCGACACGGTCTCAGTACAAAGGCTGGATATTGCTATCTAGTTGATACGTCGTTATCCAGCAAATGAGTGTCCGCTGTTCAGTAGACCGGTGCTGTTAAATTAAGGTAATTTTAAACACTGGATAAGGATGTTCCGTATTCTGCCACACCTTAGCCTACAAGATTATTATTTAAAAAGGACAGCAAGTGAAGATAAACAAACGGTTACATAAACAGAACTACATTCAGTTCCAATGTTAAGATGGATACCTGGTTAAAGCGTGTTAGGTCTGACTCTAGTTATTCAATTTCTGTAACTGAACTCTCGGACGACTCGTCCCTAAAATGAACAGTTATTTCGGACCCGAAAGCGTCCGTCTTGACGCGAGTCAGTCGCTCTAGGTGGAAGAGTGGAAGATTAACTAGATATTTAGAAGGTACAGCACGGTTTTGAAAAACAAGTTGCTTTCAAACCAATATCGTTACGGTCTTGTAGGTGTCTGAGAAACTGAAGCTGGGAGCAAAAACTGCCATCGATATTGACAAACTCCGTGACGGATACCGGCCTGCTGCGAAGCTTGGGGCTGTGCTGTTCTTCGTGCTGTCAGAAATGTCAATTGTGAACTCCATGTACCAGTACTCGCTCTCGTCCTACCTGGAGGTGTTCGACCTGTCGCTGAGAAAGAGTCTGCCGGACACTATTTTACCCAAAAGACTCAAGAACATCATGGACACTTTGAAGCTCAACGTGTACAACTACGCGTGTACTGGTGAGATTTTTACCAATTTTTGTTTGTTGATAACTACACGTGTACTGGAAAAATCGTTATCACTGTGTGTTCTGTGATAGCTACACGTGTACTGGTGAGTCCATTGCTACTGTGTGTTCACTGATAATCAATTAATAAAAGAAATATTTTGCTTCGAAGTAAGAAGATGCAATCTTTTAAACTGAAGTCGCGTTTTCTGTTTGTGGGACATTCGGCAATGCATGCCACTTTTTCTATAGGATTTGAACAAGAGTTTGACACTTTGAAACCTAAAAGAAAATCACGGTCGGGTAGATTTGGATTTCAATCCACCTACAAATTGTTTTATCGAATTACTTATTCAGTAATATACGAGAAACTCGGATCCCAGTAAGGCAAAGGGAAGATTAAAACCTCGTTTTGTTAGGACTTTGGTGGTAACGTGTAAAACAGACAAGGGGACTCGGATTGTACAAGTTACCATTATATATGATTATACCGTTTAGGTCTTCTGTGTTAGGACTTGGTTGTAACATGTAAAACAGACAAGAAGACTCGGATTGTACAAGTTACCATTATATATGATTATACCGTTGAGGTCTTCTGTGTTAGGACTTTGGTTGTAACAAGTAAAACAGACAAGGAGACTCGGATTGTACAAGTTACCATTATA